>BLXL01011218.1:0-12157 GCA_023170135.1 Acarapis woodi | reverse complement strand
AAAAAAAAAAAAAAAAAAAAAAAAAAAAACAAAAACAAAAACAAAAAAAAAATCAAAAGGTATTATGTCTCTAGAAGTGCGAACATAATCATGTATTGCAAAAAAAAAAATCGAATAATTAGGTGCTATTCATTTATTTGTTTTCTCAGCCATTATTAAATTCACAAATTCTTATGAAATTGTATTTCAAAAGATTATTTCTAAAAGTAACAAAAAAAGTAAGCTTTTAAATAAAAAAGAAAGTAAATTAAATGAGCTAATATTAATTAGTCATGTAGCCTATTTAGTATTAATTCATTCAGAGAGAAAAAACATCTCATATCTCATGACTTCATTATATATAATTTGAGAAATGATGAAATTAAGAAAAAAAGCGATGATTTGAATAGAATTTTCTTTTTGAAATTTCGAATACATCAATTTATGATTTTTTTCTTAACATTTTACGGTTACAATAACATTATCATTTTAACATCTTTATATATATTATTTTAAAATAATAAAAATCAAAATTTCGAATATCAAAAGCTAAAAAAAAATTAAATTACGGGTAAAAAATTAGAAAAAAGGTCACCAATGAGACCATCATAATATACAGAATATGGATAAAAAAATATGAGTGAAAAAATAAGTAAGATGCATCATTTGATCGGTAACACCTTTTCTAATTAAAACAAAAGCCAGGGCAACCAATTTAAAAGAGAATCACTGATAGCTTTCTCAAAATGAATTGCAGAAATAAAATTGAGATTGCTAACCTTTGAACTTATTGGTAAAATTATTTAAAAAGAAAGAAAAGTTTAAAAATATAATGAATAAAATGCCTTTGAAATCTAATGTTCCTAAAGTTATTTCTATTTTATAAATTAAGAAAAATTACTGCTCGGTATTCTTAAAATAAAGTTCATTTTTATAAATAAATAAATAAATAAATAAATAAATAAATAAATAAATAAATAAATAAATAAATAAATAAATAAATAAATAAATAAATAAATAAATAAATAAATAAATAAATAAATAAATAAATAAATAAATAAATAAATAAATAAATAAATAAAATTATTCCATCAATAACTAAGGCCATTAAATCACATATTAAAAATACCAATTAATCTAAATAAATGTGATAAATGAAAATCTTTAATTATTCAAAAAAAAGCAAGGAAAAAAGGAATGCATTAAAAACAATACTTAAGGTCATATTTTACACTAACCACTAGTAAATAGGCATTACACATATTGTGCACTTATGATGCAGAATGGTTAAAATTATAAATTTTATGTTCACACGCATATATTTCTAAATACCAATTTACCAATCATTATGCATCAGCTATATTATGTCTGAAATACTATTAAGCTCTTAAAATGAGCCTAATCTTTAGACTTAAAAATTCAAATTTATGTGATGTTTTGAATCAAAAAAATAATGGACTATTGGGCGTAATAATTATTTAAAATTATCTCCGCCTTCAGTTTTAAGCGTAAGAAGTTATAAAAAAAAAAATTAAAAGTAGAGGTGTTTCGTTGTCAAGTGGCAAAGGTTAAAGGGAGGATCTTTAAAAGTAGTGATCAAAAAAAAAGAAGTCATTTATATAAATTTTCTATTTATATCTATATAATGAAATTCAACATTGATTTTGGAGAAATGCATAGGATTCATCCCATCTTATTGTGTGCATTTAAAGTTCTAATAATAATTCATACTCGTTTTGCATTTTAAACTATCTTGTGAATTCTTTTTGAGAACAAGTTGTGTTTACTTTGTTTAGACTCAGTGAAAACTTAATGAAAAAAAAAGTTAAAAAATTGTTAAAGAAGAGAGAGTGCTCATAGTTTTATAGCGATCTATTCAAAAAATTTCTAATTTTTTCGCTGGTCAGTTAGATTGATTTTAGAAAAGTAACGAAAAACAAACTTGAACAAGTAGAAAAAAAAACAAGATTTTGATGTTCGAAATTTCTAATCAAATAGACTATTTATATACTTGACTAAGATAGTGGAATTTGTATCTTCTATCATATATAATTTACTATCTCATTCTAGAGCTATTCACTGCTTATCAAAAAAAAAATTTGTTCTCTGTGTCAAAAAGTGCATCAACAAGTTTTTTTTTTTGACTTGTTTCAAAAAGTAGAAACCTTATTTCAAAAGTTTGCACATTTGGCCTTATTAACACTAGTGGTGTGTACAAATTATGTCTCTATATTGGTGAGCTCTTCACACAGGAAATCTTAATGTTATAGAGAAAATCTATTGCTCCAAAAATTCAGCAAATAAAAAACGAGGATTTTGTTCTAGCCTCAGTTTGGGTGAAACAACATCAACAGATAAATGTAGCCCTAGATTAGTTGTTATTTTACAAAAACCCTTATTTTGGCCAAAGTTTGTGTTTATAGACAACTACTTAAGAAATATTTATCAAATTTTATTTTTCTTTTTAAAAAAAAGTATAGTCAACAAACTTTTCTACAAAAAAGTTTATCCCAAAGACGGTTAGTGCTCTACTTGTCCAGAGATTTGCGCAAAAACTATTTTTATGGTATTTCAATGAAAAAAAGATCTATGTTAATAGAGAACTAAAAAAGAACTCTTTTCTCTCAACAATACTTTGCTGGTTTGCCACTTTTTTTGCGACCATTTTGAATTTTCGTCAGAGGATTTATAATTGTGTAATTTTAAGTGTCTAATATAAATCTAAAAGTTAATATCCAAATAAAAAATTCAAAAACGCAATTTATTGATAGAACTCATTAAAGTAAAAATTAAATTAAAGGTTATTTATTTTTTTCATCGAAGTTTATGAGTCAAATGATGATTAGTTAGCAAATGAGAAAAATTTCCTTATTTCAAGTTTTGTTTGTTTAAATAAAAAATTTTTTTTTTCGTAACATATCTTGTGTGCTATATTTCAGTGATTTCAACAAGTGTTCTAAAAGCTTGTGGATCACCTCAGAAAGTTTACTTGATAAGTTATCGCCTTTACATAGTCAGTATTTTCTTATTATATTCCAATGTTTTCAATAATTTTTTATAAACTTTGAGAAATCAACTAGATCTTAAAGATGTTTTGAAAGTGAATATTATACAAAATTGAAAAAAAAAAAAACTTGAAACTCGAAATTAAAATCTTATCTGAAAAACAGTTGTACAAAGAAATAAGTAAGAATGGCGTTTATAAATGTCGCTGAATGGAGTCCTGAAAATGTTGTTCAATGGTTGCAAGGTAATATATTATTATTATATATAATTTAATTTTAAAATAAATATATAAGATTTCAATTCGTGAATTTGTTTTATTTGAGTATCGAAATATTTTTTCGAGTTATATTGCATATTCGAATAAAAAAAAAGTTAGATATATAAAAAATTAAATTAATAAATTTACAAAAATAATGATATAAATTATTTTTTTTTTTTTGTTTTTTTATCACTTTTCGAGATATAATTAAGAACTGATTTTTTTAAGTTTTGGTGAAATCAGTTTTGATAAGATTCTGATTTTATGTAAATTGAGATTTGTTCTAGTATCTTTTTCATCATTTAACTGGAACTTCAAATTATTCTATTGATTTTTTTTTAGTAGAAAACCATACAAAAATTAAGTTGCTTATCAGATTAA
Organism: Acarapis woodi; assembly: GCA_023170135.1. NCBI lineage: Eukaryota > Metazoa > Arthropoda > Arachnida > Trombidiformes > Tarsonemidae > Acarapis > Acarapis woodi. The sequence continues at coordinate 8,532 of BLXL01011218.1, read as the reverse complement.
TGTAACTAATAATAACTGGCATAAAAATTTTCACCAAAAGGTTATTATTATACATATATTTATGTGCATATTATTATTTATTATTCATGAAAAATTTTGATTATAATTTTTCGTTAAACACGAAAAAAGACAATCCATAACCAAAACAAATTTGGATTAATAATAAACAATTGATTAGATTGCCTTTTATCTTTTATTTGATGAGCCTTCAATATAAATATTCTAATATAAACTTATGTGTAAAAGTTTTTTTAGTTCAAACAATATCGCTTTATCTCAAAAAGTAAATTAAGCTTATGATTTTTGATTGCTAATTTATTCAAAGTTAAAGGTCGTTTACATTTAAAAATTTACCTTTGAACAAATGCTTATGGCGTGGTTTCAGGTAAAACATTGCAAGATTGATTCGCGGTTCACATCAGTCGCTTGCAATCGCACAATATACATCAAACATATATTATGATATGAAATATTCAAGTATAATTGAGTCGAAAATTTCAAAAATTAATTTATTATCTTTATATATAGTTTTATTAAAATTAAAAAAAATTTGATATTCTACATGATTCAACATGATTAATTTTTCTTATCAACCAATGCTTTTAAGATGATTTAAGATTGGAAAAGAAATTTTGTTATTCGCTCGTATAAATATCAAAATCTACAAATTAAAATAATTTTCACTTTGATTTTACCGACAAATATCTGCAAAACAATAATCTCTTAAATTGTCTTATAAAAAACTAGACAAAATATATTGATTCAATTAAAAGCCAAATTAAATTTTTATCATGTTTTCGCTAAAATATTAAACATCGAAGAAAAATTTTTTTATTCAAATTATAAATTTTTCAGACTATTTACAAAAATTTTGGGGAGTTTTTATTACACTTAAACTTTATGATCAATAAAATTTTTCATTTTTAGTAGATTTAAAAAAGTATATTAAAAAAGATTTTTTTTTTTTTTGATTAATTTAGTTAAATTAATTGTCACACTACTTTTCTCTTTAGTGAAACCAACGAGAAAAGTTTTAATTTTAAAATTTTTCTTTCTGCCCACATATGTTCTCATATAAAAAAAAAATTTATTTTCATTATTATTATATTTTCAATTACTTGAAAAAAGCTTTTCTTTTTCACGGAAACGGGAAATAAGAAAGCTTAAATAGATAATCAGAAATTTGAATTAAGAGCAAATAAATTAGTGAAAAACGATAGACAAACAGAAAAAAGAGCGATAACCAGTTTAGGTGGAATAATATTAAGTGTTTATTTGTTTTTGTTCAAGCACTTATTCTTTTTATATTAAATTATGCTCAAAATTTTCAGATGATCTAAAGAAAGGCTAAAAAACACGTTGTAACTAAACAAGTAACACATCTTCACTTATTGACCACATCTTTCTTCGTCAGCAATTTAAAGAAAAGAGAAAAAAAGAGAAAAAGAGAGAAATTGAAGTATGATTTAACTCAAACTACTAAAACATTTGGTACTTAATGTAATATGTACTACAATGGATGTACAATGCTTATTAAATATATACCAGTTCAGACTCTCCAGTCTGTTAAAAAGATTTCTATCAAGTATCTTCATTTTACCTGTTTAATTTGCTTTTTGGCTACTTCTTTCTCTAAATTTCTTTCAAATGTTGCTTAGCTACCTGTACTTTTTAGTTTCATCCAAATTCCTTTTATTCTATCTAGTCAAAATGGTTTCCTAGATTCATATCAATTAGTATCTCAACAATAAACATTCTTTTTTCAAACTTTGATTCTAAATTTGATAATTTATTAATGGCACATAAAACACAGCCTTCGTGTCTCACAAAATCAATGAATTTATTTTCACAATTAATTTTTATAATTTTTTTAATCATTTGCTATTTTTCCCTTCTCAAAAAAAGGACTTGAAGACTGCATTTTACCTTATGTACATTTTTTTTTGAATAACCAAATTAATGGTTGTAGATTGCTGTTGCTCAATCCAGATGATCTAGTAAAATTGAATGTGACTAAAATTGGACATCAAGAGCTAATATTAGATGGTGTTGATCTTCTTAAACATTTACATTATAATTTCAATTCGGAGACTTTACAATCATTAGCACTCAGATTAGGCTGTAAGTCGCGTTCGTTATATAACCAGTTGAAACAAGAACGAGAAGAGCTTTTAAGTAGCGCAATCAGTCAAACAGGATCTAATCCAGTTGGACAAAATGCCGCAAATGCAATAAATCGGACGGGTACTCTTCGGCTTAAACATAATTCATCAAGTCATAGAAATTCAGCCAAAAATCAGGATTCATTAAACGCACATTCGTTAAATTCAAATCGTAACAAAGTATCTACCAGAACATTATTCGCTGTTTGTGATATATTAAATGCAGCAAAAACATTTATTTCTTGGATAGATCGCTACCCATTCGATGGTCAAGAAGTTTACGTACCAATTAGAAAGACAATTTTAAAACTTTCAATTGAATTAGGTAGGTAAAAAAGAAGAGAATATTTTGATATGAAATAATTAAAAAATCAAGTTTTTTAAAACAATATCTAAAAAAACTTTTTATAAAACAAATTTTAGCATCCACTGCACAACGTGATCAATTTGTAGATCGTCCAAATGAAATTATTCTCAACAATTGCCTCACATTTGCAGGTTTATGTGATCGTATCGTACAAGATCTACATGATAGTTTGGCTATTCAACCTGCATCTCTAGATGTAGCTCTAATTAAAAAGCGTTCAAATGAGGAGCTAGGAATGCATATTCATTCATCCTATTCAGGTAAATTAAGAAAAAAAGATTATTTTTTAGACAACTTTTCTTATAATACCACTATATAAAGGAAAAAATTTTCTGATTATTGATAATTTTTAATCCTAGGCATTCACATAATTAGTGGAATTAAGCTGTCAAGTGCAACAAATAATTGTGGACGAATAGACCAAGGCGATGAAATTGTACAAGTAAATTATCGCACTGTTGTCGGTTGGCAATTAAGAAAACTAGTAGATATAATGAGAGAATATCAAACAGAATTAATATTGACTTTGAAGAAGAGGCCAAAGCACAGTGTTAATTCAAATCAAATGAGCGTAATGAAACCATTCAAATTACCATTAAAAGAGCATTCTCTAAACCAAAAAGATGTACCACTTGTAAATGGTTCGATGACACTAAAACCAATTAAACCAAGAAAGCCATTGCCTGATGAATATTTAAATGAATACACAAATTTAAATGAATTGAATACTAACCGATTAGATGGTCATATGTTAAATGATAATATAAGCAAAGGTAAAGCAGCAATAAGAAGAAGAGCAACGATTAGTGGAAGTACATCATCAATGAATACCTGTGGTATGGTTCAGGTAGACGATTTAATAAAAAGTCCTGAATCATGCCAATCACAAAATAAAAACAAGCAAACAAAACAAGAACATGCATTAATTCAATCGCAACAACAGATTAACGATATTTCTCAAAATGTTGCATTTTACAAAGTTCAATCTGATCAACAAAGTCATAGTGAAGAGGTGCTTGTGAAATCAACTTTACCAAAGCAATCGACTGATAATAGTACATTTAGTATTTCAAATTCATCAAATGGCAAATCAATTGCCACCATAAAATCAACAGGCAATACAGGGGAAAATATTACTAATGTGCCATTAAACACAAATAGAGCAACAGATCAACAACCACTTAAATTAAGTACATTTCAACAAAAAACTGAAAACAATATACAATCGCAAAATTCCCCTTCAATTTCGGAAAACAAAAATGATGAAACGACAAGCACAACAACACCGTTATTAAATAATAAGCCAACTGTTCCACAACGACAGCGTAATTCAAATATCAATGGTGGCAGCAATATAATTACCACAAATCTAACATCATCAATAAACGAGAAAAAGCCTATTATACCTACTAGGCCCACAAAAAGTACTGTTTCATCAACACTTATTCCTCAATTAAATCGCTTTGTTACATTAAAACAAATCGAAGAAGAAAACACATTGTTTTTTAAATCTAATCCTAGTTCACCGTTATGCCAACTAATAAACAATGTTAATAGCAGTACAAATAACAATGCAATTGAAAAATCATCAAATCGAGAATGTAGTAATCTGTTAAGCGGATGGCTTTATACTAAACGTGAACACTTTAATACATTGCTTAATGCAAACGCAAAATGGTCAACTAAATACGTTCAATTAAGTACGAATTATATGCTTTATGCATTTCGAAATGAGCATGCAACTAAAGCTGATTTGGTTATCAATTTAGCTGCCTTTAAAATATCGCCAGCCTGTGAATGTAAGAGCAAAGATAATACATTCAAAACATTCAACAAGCATGTTATATTCTTGTTTTCATGTGAATCACAAGCTCAAATGATACGATGGGTTGATACACTTAGACAATTAGTTGCTAATTGTGCATCAACGAAACCTGAACTATTATGTTTGAGCAACAATCCTGATGTTGCTTGTTATAGTGAAACTGAAGATGAAGAGGATGTGATTGATGATGAAGTAATGTTACAAAATTTCGCAAATGAATTGGTTGAGACAACGAATAAACAGCAAGAAGAAAAAATTGAAAGTAAAATTGACATTATAAAAACAGAAGTTGATAAAATTGATAAAGTTAATGATAAACAAAAAATAGATAATTTGAAAAATGAAGAAGGAAAAGTTCAATCAATTAAAATTATCGATCCTGAGCTACTTTTACAAAATAATGATCAAATTGAAAAAAGTAATGAATGCATAGTAAATAATGAAGACGGTGAAGAAGAAAAACACAATAGACGCATGATGCGATTATTGAATAGGAGGCGACAACGATATACATCTACAGCAGATAGTTGCCGTGACAGTTCTCCTTCTTCTACCACATCATCTGCATCTTCATCTGCAAACACTTCAGCTGGACAAGCAGTATTAAGTCGCTTTCAAGCTATAAATGAACTCAAAGAACGTTTGCAAAAACAAGCACAAGAAAAATTGGAGCAACGAAGATTAGCTATTGCATCCGGTAAAAAGATGTATGAAAGATCAGTAAGTTGTATGGATGCTTCGACAATTAGTAGTTTTAACAATAAATTAGCTGGTATCAATCAAGCTAATACCACAAATAACACACCTCAAAAAACAAGCCTGGCAAGAAATAAAAGTGGATCACAACAATCACTTCTTAGTCCAAAATCGAACGAAACGTTTGATTTATTATCAAACAATAACAATAAGCCAATTAGGCCAGCTAAACCGTTTTATATGATTCAACAAAATAAAGTATTGCCTGCAATTCCACCAAGGCCACCTAAACCTCAATCGATTTCGATTATTAACAGTAGTATGACCAAAATAAAACAAAACAATACAGACGAGCTTAACAAACGATCTCAACCACTGCCGCAACCTAGAACTTCAAAAAACGGATTATCAGTAACTGTTGACGATGAAAATGATCAACAGTTGGCCGATAATGTAAACAAAGAGAATATTAATTCGAACAATAAATCTTCGAATGATATTCTCAAAAAAAGTCTTCTTAATACAACAAGTGATCAAAAGTTAATATCTAATCATAAAGAAAATGATTATATAAGTAATATTATTGATGAATTATATAATTTTGCTGAAGAAAGTAAATCTGAACAATTGATTACCAAGCCTATTCCACAATCGAATCAACCAATTAATGACAATCAACAATTAATCGCTAACAGTGAACAACTCACTAATACTACTACGGCCATTCAAAAAATAGAAAACAATTTATTCAATCAACAATTATCTTCAGATAATAATTTCAATGATAAATATCAATCTGACAATCTAAATAATCAATTCATGAATAATCAAATGAATCAATTAAATGAAGAACAATTTCATCATTTACAATCAATGTTATTTAAAAAAGGTTCTAATGACGAATTAGCCGAACTTAATGATGGTGATCTTGAAGAATTAGATAGTTTTGATGAGGAAGCACTTGATGATGAAGAATTTACAGATGAAGAAGAATACAATTGTATGGAAAACAATAAGGATTATAATATGTTCAATAACGTTCAGCAACCGAATAGCTTTAGTCAAAAATGCAATGAAACGAATCTTTTTGCATTTAACGGTGCTAATCATCAAATGAATGATAATTTGAATCATAGCAATTCGAATAGTAGTGTCGGATTTATGGCGCCCGGTCCAAATTTTTTGAGTTCACCAGGTATGGCGACTTTAAATCAAAATCACAACAATAATAATTCATCCAGTTTAAGTAATCAACAAATAGACAATCATTTGAAAAATGATCTCAGTTCATCTTCGAATAGTAATAATTATCCAACTTCATCTTCAACAAATAGTTTCAATATTAGTCCATATAGTTCCATCTCACAACACAATCATGCGCCAAGCAACGAAAATCTTCCCATACAATTAGATGGTACATTCAACAATCAGGCAAATCATCAATTGACTAACCAATTCACTCAACAGCAGCAAATTAATTCAAATGGTTTGACTAATGACGAGCTTAGTGATAGCTCAAGTGGTGTAAGTTCATATGTATCCGCAATGTTAGAAGCTCAAACTCAACAGTGGTACCAAAAATATCAGGAAGAAAATGCCCAACAACTGGCTAATCTTTCTCCCGAAGAAAGACAGAAATTTGCAGAAGCATTTCAGGCTGAATTCGCTCAACAATTCGCTTTACAACTTATTCAAATTCAGCAAGCACAATATGTAAGCCAAAATTTTATTTGCATCCGTTTTTTTTTAGAGCACGAAATTATTTAGGCTCAGTCGAACAACTTTCACTAATAAAATTTTTCCTATTTTTTTTTTCTCTTTTTTATTATCACGTTCAAAATACCTAAAAACAGCTACAACAACTTGCTGCTCAACAACGAAATGATCAACAATTCATGCAAAATTTACAGCTTCAACAGCAAAACATTAATTCACTTTCGTTAGGATTGAACCAGATGGCCTTGACTAACAATGGTCAATTCAATGAGATGTCGAACCCACAACAAATGAATTTTCACCATCAACCGTCACCGAATGGCCTATTGCATAATTTAGACGACGATGAAGATCTAACTGATTCAGATCTGACATGTGGTTCGTTTGATGAAGAAGAAGACTCTGAAGATGAGCTGGAGTTCGAACATGACGATTCAGTTGGAAACAAAAATTCGGGCAAACAAAAAATCGGACGTAAGTTCAGCTATTTATTTGGATCTCCTAAATTGCTAAAAAAATTTTCGATGAAACAACAGAAGGCCAAGCGCACTACAATTGGTACGGCCAGCAGAGAGGATACAACTGACGGGCCAGCAAAAAATAAAAAAACAGACGCATCGAGTGTCTGGATATCAATGGGAAATAATAAAATGTTGGACGCTGAAGACAATTTGGTCGAATTCGATCAACCCTCAAAAGATAAAAAGAATATTGATGATGATACCAAACCAAAAGCAGCATTATCCTTAGATATTGAAGAACAAATAGTGAGTGGTACATTGGAAAAAACGTTGGTCAAATCGCAAGACAAAGAATCTAATATAAGTTCTATCAATAAAAAATCAACTGAATTATTTCTTGCCGTTGATGATACATCACTTAATAGTTCACAATCTTCATTTGTACAACTTACGACGGCCACTTTAGGTGCAACTAAAACAAACCAAAGCAAGTTAACTTTATCTAAATCTACAACTAGTCTTACAAGTAAATGGTTTGGTCGTAAAAGTGATCAAGTGCATGAGGACAAAATAAATGATAAGAAAAAACAATCGAAAATCGCACCTCAGATCACGCAGGTTATTTACAAACGCAAATCAAGTTTACCTGAAACACCGATTGAAGACGTGAAAAATATGGCAAATAAAAGGACGATATCAATACCAGACGAAGATTCAACAACTGATGAAGATAATATTTATGCTGAAATAAATGAAACTCAATTAGTTTTGGAAGAAATGAGACGCAGTTTAAATCAACATTCGACCGAACGTCACATAATTGAAATGATTCTTCAACAACCAACTGCTAATTTGCAAGAAAATAAAATTATTCAACCAATTAATTGAAAATGAAATGATCTCATTTTTATTCTGTAAATAAATTCATCATATTAAGAAACATCAATTTATTTTTAAAATTTCGTTCTATTTCACCACAGTGGCTCGAGAATTACCTAAAAAATACTCAATAATCTATTGCTTGGTCAATATGTCTTAGTTTGATCATATATTTGTATGAAATTGTATTATAAAAATTTCATTTGTAAATATCTGTGTTTTTCAAATACACATACTAATTTAAGAAATTTCTTACAATTCATCAACAAAGTGAATTATTTATTTTACATATTTTGAGACCTATTTATAGACAAATTAAATTTCAATTAAATAGCCTTTATTATAAAAAATTTTCTTGATCACAATGATGAATCATCATTTGAATTTTTTAATATCTTATAGACATTTAAAAGAAAATAAAGATTT
>BLXL01011215.1:0-11442 GCA_023170135.1 Acarapis woodi | reverse complement strand
AAAAAAAATTGGCGAAAAACTATAAAGATGAAAAAATTTCAAAAAATTACGATGGTGAATGTAAAAGCAAATAAACCTGAATTTTCGCACTAAAGTTCAAAAAAATTGTTTTAATCTTTGATAGTGTCAATTTAGACAAAGAAACTAGTCTGTTTAGAAGCTCATTCACTTGTGGATGGACCAAAATAAAGTGAAAACGAAAACATATATGTTTCCTCAAATTTTTGAAAAATTTATCTTCAGAGTCGAAAAAAAATGTTAAGAATCGGTTAAAATCGGTTAACGTTCAATGACACTAGGCTGGTGATCACCCTCTAAATACGTTAAATTATTAAATCCAAAATTTCATAAAACGCAATGACAGAGGTGGCCTATATATGATGAAGATGTATGTCAAAGCTTAAACGATATTACAATATGCGAAATAAGTACGATGTAAATATTGTAACTTTAATCAATATCAAGTGACTAGTGGGCAAATAAGTTATTATTTAATTTAAATATATAGTGCATTCTATCAAATTCAAATAAGCATATCAACAAGTGCTTTTTTTTTTGATTTGCATGTATTTTTATCTTCGCTCTCTAGTCTACTAAAAAAAATTTCTAAAAAAATAAACCTTTCAAGTGAGCACATATATATGTCAATAAAATATTTATTTTATTATTGGCAAATAGATTGGTCATTTTCGATGAAAAACAATTATCGAAAATCTTGTTGAATTTTATAAAATGAATTCTCAAGTATTTAATTTTTACTTTTAGTCAAAGTAATATTGATATAATTTAATTTAGATAATTAATTGACCAAATTAATATTAAATTTCATAATAAAAAGATCAACTAAATCCAAAAATAATCATACAACAAGACTAATTACCACGAATTAAATTCGAAATAATTATCAATAAGAAAAAAGTACAATTCTGAATAGTAAAGATAAAAAGTAATATAATCTTTAAGTTTAATGAATACTGTGAATAAAGATTAGAATTATAAATGTATGAACAACAAAAAATTTTAGGTAGATGCAGGATTTTCTTCTTCAGGAGTATGAATCGTTTCAAGCAGATCATCCACATCGATACCCATTTCTTCGAGTTGTAACTTAATCTCAATAGAATCCTGAACAATTTCTCTCATCTCTTCGATTTTCGTTTGTAATTCATAGTTTTCTGTCTCAATCTCTTCTCGTTTTTTTTTGTGTTTATCAATTTCTGCTTTTAAACGATTACATTTTTCTCTGTAAAATTTTAGTAGATTCTCTTCAGTGATTTCAGTTTCAACCTCAGCTGTTGATAACTTCTTATCTTTTAAGCCATTTTCTTTTTGATCTAAATCATTTGTTGACTTTTCGTCTGCCATCACCGATTTATTTCTTTAAGCTATTTTCTTGCTAAATTAAACAAAAACATTCAAAAAAAAAAAAAAAAAAGACATGTGTCTAACAATTGAGCGCTAGAAGTCCAAAACAATATTTCAAATGAAGTTATAGATAAAGGTAATATTTGCATTTTAATTTTTTAATATTATCACATTATTTGAAAACCATATAAAATACAATACCATCTAGTATCTTCGTAATTGAACGATATTGCTTTTGAGAGAACGTAAAATTAGAAAACATTTTCTTTACAAAATATATTGCGCGTATTTTAAATTTAGGTTCGTTTTTGTTTAGACAAAAATAGAATCAAACATTAAATGCAAATTTTTCAAATTATTTCAAAAAGAAATATTTCAAAAATCCATTTAACTTGTTTCGATTTTCAAATTCAAAATTTATATATAAGAATTTACTAAGTGGCTAGAGTATTCTAAGCTAGGTTACTTTAAAATTGCATGAAAATTATTCTCTAATCACTTCCTATTGACTTGATCGATTATCAAATCAATTCATGCTCAAATTATCATAAAAAATTCCAATCAAATTTAAAACAAAATGCAACTTAAATCAATACTTATTTTTGATTTGACCATAATTATCAGAAATTAAATATCAAATGCTTTACATTTAGTTAATTTGAATATAGACTAATAAAATTGATGAAAAATTAGAAAAAATCACCATCATGATGGGAAATTTACAATTCGTACTAATTTGTCTGAAAATTTTAACACTTTCACTAAATTGAAAAAATTATTTCAAACAGCAAATAATTCGAGTTTTGTTGATTTTGCTAAAATTTGAAACGCTTGAGTATTATTATGATTTTAATTATTTAAAAAAATTATTTTTTATAATTATGTTAATGTGAAAAATTTACTGATTTATAATTTTCATTATCTAAAATATAAAAAAATTTAAATCTATAAAAATTATGAATTAAAATTAAAATAATTGCACTAAAAATCCTTTGTAATATTAATCTTCGTAACAATATTATAAATGTTATAAAGATTCAAAATAAGTATTAAAAAACAAAACAAGAAAACAAGAAAACATATTAGCAATTCATTCAATTTATTTACAAAAAATTTTACAAAATTAGAAGATAATTCATAAATGATTAAACTATCGAACAGGGGGAAAGGAATATCGTGTTCAAAATAGAAAACAATTTTGATGCTATTTTTCATCATCTATAAATTATATCATCACAATGATAAAAATGTCTATTAATTGCCTAAATTTTGCTTATTTCTTATTCATGAACAAAAGTTGGTTTTGTGCGCGAAATACACCATTTGATTTTGTACAAGTGTGCCCATCTAATCAAAATAAAGTGGGAAACAAGTAGAAAATAAGCGATTGGAAAACAATTACTATAATTTGTTTTCAATGTTCGACAAGTCTAAATTTACACATTAAATTTTTAAAATGAAAAATTTACCATTCTACCTATATATATTAAAAAATCACTTTCTTTAAATTTTGAATCGGTTATAAAAAAATAGGAGAGAGCAAGTTTCACACACAGAAAATTAAATTGAAATTTTCTATTCTATCAACAATTTACAATTTTAAAAATTTACATTAATTTGATTTATATATTTCCTTCCCTCTCCCTCTTTGTCTTATTTCCGGTACAAAAATAGAATTCATTAATTCTACATACCGATGATTTATAAATTTTTATTGAACAAAGAAGAGTAAGAGTCAAAGAAAATGAGTAATGAAATTTGTGTGAAAAGATGAAATCTGTGTTATGATTGGAAGATGAAAATTAATAAATAATGATCATTAATTGTTATCATCTATAAAAATTAAAATGAAAATTAATTATTTTACATAATATTTAGTAAAATAGTCTTAGTGACACAAATCTTAACAGATGCTCGTCAGGTTCGAAATTTTGGCAGTTTTTCTTTTACGATAATTTCACAACAATGATTCCTTCAATATTTATTTCTTTTAAATAATATAATTATTCAGGTTTATTTGGGAAATGAAGCTGCTTGTTTTAAGAGGGCTGGAGTTTGGTACGAAGGGAAAAAGAGCGATAGATAAAAAATTAATTTAAAGAATAAATTTAATATGAATAAAGTATTTACCACTAAATGGATCTGGTTGAATAGAAGGATGTCCAGGAATAGGCATAGCTAAATGATTTGATTGTCTTGGATTATTACTGAGACCTACTGTTTGACCAGGTAAACCATTCTTATTCGTTGAATTAGGTGAGATTAACATTTTTTCTTGCATCTCCTTAAGATTATATTGCTGTGAAACTTGTTGTAAAATTTCATATGCCTTCTTATTGCTATTGTTCGTATTTGACAATGGACCGCTATTAATTTTGTTGTTGATATCTTGGCCAGATATTTGTTGAGGTGTTATTTGTGATCCCATCATGGGTAATTGTGGTGCGCCTAAAGGAAATCTTAAATTGTTCAAAAAAGCAGCGTTTGGATGATGATTAAATGCAACAGCCTGTTGAGCTCTAAACAGACTAGTTTCTTTGTCTAAATTGACACTATCAAAGATTAAAACAATTTTTTTGAACTTTAGTGCGAAAATTCAGGTTTATTTGCTTTTACATTCACCATCGTAATTTTTTGAAATTTTTTCATCTTTATAGTTTTTCGCCAATTTTTTTTTGTCTTTTTTTTTTGTTTCTCTTAAAAATGTGAAAAAAAAAATTTCTTTGTAAGATTTTTTTGTTCGAGTTCAATTGGATTTCAAATAACATAACTTCATTTAAAGTTGAAAAATTTTAAATTTTTCAAAAATTTCATTAATTTTTTCTTTGCTTATAATAAATTTAAGATCATCAACGAAATGTCTTCCATATTTTATTGATATATTCGAATCAATTAACCTAAGGTATAAGTGCGAATTTGAAAATCAAACCATTAATCATCCAAAATATCAAATATTTGCAGCAGAAAGATTTTTTTTAGTCAATGAAATTAATAATATTCAAATTTTCCAGTTTTTGATTTGTTTAAAAATAATTAGTTGAAATTTTTAATGCATTACTATCAATTAAGGACAACAAAAATTTTCATCATCAAAAGTTTTTTCTGTAATGATTAAATTTTTTTTTATTGCATCTCCTTATCATTTTAACGTATTGACAAATATTTTCTTATCAAATTTATTCATTTTATTTACTTTTTAATGACAATTGCATATTGACGAAATTCAACCAAAATTTATTTTCATTTGTTTTTTATATTAATTTATATCTCAAACTAGACCACCCTTGATCAAACCTATAAATTAGTCTGAAATTATTTTCTACATATTTTAAATTTTGAATTTTAGATACATTTTATTATTAATTTTTGGATTAAATTTTTGCTTCAAATTTTCCATTTTCAGTACGACTCAATCTAATTTTGAATTTTTTTTAAGTTTATAACTTTTTTTTTTTGAAATTCAAATTTATAAATTTCGTTTTGCATTATTTTACAAGAATAAAAAAAAAATTTAATTCACAAGTCATGATACTCAGTGCTAAATATGTTGATATGTTAATTGACATTTGTTTATTTGTCATCTCGAATAATTTATTGTGCTAACATTAAAAGAAAACATTTTAGATTTATAAATCAGACTTTTGTTAACATTAATCATCATATCATTAAATCCAAAGATATTTTTTACGAAAAAAAAAATACAAAATATTCTTTAAAATTTTATTTCGATTAACTTTTAAAGTGGTTGACGACAAAAAAAAAAGACGAAAAATCAGTTTTAATTAACTTATTTTATTAATGACAAAAAAAATTCCACTTGTTTTATAAAAATTCTGAACCCGATTTCAAACATTTTCAAAATGAATCTTGACCTGATTTATTTTGTTTTTTTATTTTGCAACTTATTAATTCTAACTTATTCACAAGGCTCTAACATATACTTTGAAAAATTCAATTTAAATAATCAAATCCGAAATTTTTATTTTCCATATCTCAACCAAACTATCAATTTAATTGACTTCATCATCAATGATAAAAAACGTTTAACTACTTTGAATTGTGATATTAGTCTTAGACAACTTCGTAATGGTCTTTACAATTTTGAAGAATGGGCACTTAAATGTGAGCTAATTTTTTTTCATTTAGTTGTTTTATTATTTTAATTCATTATTATATATTTTATTTGACTAAAACATTCAACTATGATCATTAATAATAATTCAAATTTTTAATTTTTTTTAAATAGTTTATGAAGTAAATGGAAAACCTAAGAATGGTAAATTTTTCGGTTATAATGGTGATCTTGGAGATTATGATCAGTGTCTATCGATACAAACTTCGCCAGAAATGATTCCTCAATTTTCAGGCCAATATTGTCTTGTGTCTATTCAGACTGATGAAACTAATCAAATTAAAAGAACAGCACAATATAAAAAAAATGTTGAAGGATTGAGTGAATCGTCAAAATTCATAACAGATTTTGGTTTAGGAAGTGTTCAAGGCATTTGTCTTCCATCAACTTGTAACATCGATAACGTTATACATTCGATTAATAAAGGTAATTTTATAATACATAAAAATTGTGAGCAAATAAATTAATTAATTAATCATGGGATTATTATTTCGTTACAGTGTCTAAAAATTTCAAAATCATTCCACAAAAATATTGTTCAATCGCCAATCAAGTTGAAAATTGGACAATAATTGAAATATGTGCATCGTGAGTTTTGAAATTCATTTATTCAACTTAAAATATTTAAAATATTTTTTTTTTAATTGCAATAGTGGTATCTTTGGTTTACTCGTCACACTATGCATTCTGTCAACTTTATTGCCGTACCGATGTTTAAAGCATTTTCATATAGTTGATAATTTTAGAAAATTGTGTAAAATAAATGAGAATCCAGAAGTAGTGGTTACTAATCATTTACACGGCACAAAGGTAGGTTATTTATTCGTCGGTATAATTGGTCATTGTTGGGGCATGTTGATGCCATTTTCTCCATTTTTATACGGTGGTTTCAAATCTTTGAAGTTTGATTTTTTATCCAAAGCTATTCTTGATAGAATTCTTATTGGTCCAGATATGATGTTTTTTATTAGTGGATTTCTTTGTATGTACACATGGTATAATCCAATGCGAAAATTTAAAATAGGATTTTACAAATATGTACTTATTCGTTTTATGAGATGTTTAGTTGTAGTGATTATTGCAATATTAGGTGGTTATATTTGGCCAAGATTAGGTAATGGACCATATTTTAAAGAACTATCTCAACATTTGCATAAAAGTTGTTCTGAACGCGTTTGGAAAAATCTTTTGCTAATTAATAATCAAGATCGTATGCTTGATATTGTAAGTACACAAGCTAAAAAATCATAAGTTTCATCTCATTTTTACTTGATAAATTTTCAATTTGATTCTCACTCAGTGTGCATTACCCACCTGGTTCTTGTCGTCTGATTTTCAACTATATTTGCAAAACTATTTTACGACATATTACTTTGCCGTTTCACCAAAAATTGGTTTCTCAATTGCTACTTTGCAAATGATCATCAATTCGGCTTACACAATTTTTGATACTTATGTAAATAATTATCCAAAATATATGACTTGTACTAATATGACTGCGTAAGTAAGCCTATATTTACGTTAAATTTTATCAATTGATTTAATTAATGATTTTATCTTGAAAAACAGTTTGAATTCTATTGATATCGAAAAGCAATATTTTTTTACTTATTTACATTCCAATGTTTATACTCTTGGCATTATCTGTGGTTGGTTAGTAGCTTCCAAAAAAGAAATAAAATTATCGGTCAGTTTTTTTTATTTTTTATTTTTTTTTTTTCATAAATTACATTTTCTTTCATCATTTTACCTTTCATTTAATAGAATTTAAGTGTCTGTTTGATTTGGATTTGTACACTTACATTAACTCTATCTGCATTTTTTTTACCTGATTTATGGCATTATGGTTACATTGATGTGAATGAATATTTCTTATTAGTTTGGCCTGTGCTGTGCAGATTTCTTTTTATTTCAGCTATTTTTTGGAGTACTTACAGCACATCGCTTGATTATAATAAAATTCTCAAATCAACTTTGAGCTGGCAATTTATGATTATTATGTCAAGAATGTCTATGTCGATGGTCACTTGTCAATTTTTCTATCTCTGGTATTATTTAGGCAGTAGACGTGATCTCATTCGATTGACAATATTTGATTTAATGCGTGAAGGCATATTAGCATTTTTTATTTGTTGGTTTATAGGATTTTTAGTATACATATTCATTGAAGCTCCAATTGTAAGTCTTCTCTATGCATTATTTGGTTTAAGTCGTAGAACTGAATTATCCAATAAAGCAAAAGAGCATACGATAAATTTTAAAAAAATTATTGGACCACAAATGAAAGATTCAATACTAGATGAGAATGCAAATATGAAAGAAGAATGTAAAAATTCCTATGTTACCACTTCTGATTTAATTCAAAATATAAAATGTACTTATAAGTTGTCTACTTAGATCTACGATTAATTGTGAAGCCAACTTATATCAAATTTTGTAATTGAATTAATTTTTAAGTTGGTTTAATTATAATAGATCCCATAATTATTCCTATCTTTATTGTTTTGTAACTGAAAAAATTATTTACAAATTTTTTTTTCAATTTTCTCCTTTCGTAAGTATACTGATTTGATTTTTTTCCATTATATTATATTTTATTTACTTTTTTGTCTGATTATTTTATTTTAAAAAATTTTTGCCGTTTTCTTTTGAATTTTCAATAGAATTTATTTTATAATCGGATTTTGAAAATCGGATATGTTTAGAATCTATTTTGCTAGATCTTATTCAAATGCATTTTAATTCGTTGATAAAATATAAAAAATTTATTGATTCGATTCTTTTCAAAATTTCAATTATTAGAATTTCTAAATGATTATTTTTTATATTTATTTCAAAATTTTTCAAGTGCCTTAGTATTTTCGATCAATTTGTTTATATTTTCTAGTTGAATATTTTTAATTAATGAAAGAGTTATTTTGATTTCTTGTCATCAAGGGTAAAACTTTTTGTTTAGATATTGATTTACGAATTTGAAATTAATCTATATCAATAAAATTTGAATATTTTTGTCAAATACTTTTAATTAATAATTATAATGCAAGAATCTAAATCATAAATTTTTTTAATGCTAAAATAAAATCAATACGCGCCAAATTCATTTATATGAATTAAGTAAATTTAAATTATAAATCTAATTCATCATCACGTAATGAAAAGTGCTAAAAAATTTTTATTGCAATTTTTAAAAACTTATTCTTTTGAAAAACAATTAAAATGTTTAAGAAAAAAACAAATTTGACATTCTATTTGATTAAAGATATTTGTTGAAGTAACTAATAAATTTTAAAGTTACTTTCAAAAAAATTATACATTTCAAAAACATTTCATTTAGAAATTTTTTTGATTAAAAAAATTTCTTTTTCGTTATCAGATAAATTCATAAAATCATCTTCCATTACATCGATCCATTTGATTTCAAATTTATCCAACACTCGCTTCAACTGGTAGTTTGCATTCAATTGATATTGTTCACTTATATTTCCTTCTAATTTAGGTGTTTTTATAATCACCCATCTGATAATTAAATAAAATTAATTTTAAACATTGCAAAATGAATATATAAAGAAACTTACAACTCCTGATTTTTATTTAAAGGCATCTTATCAATTTTTTGAAAATAATCTTCCATATTTGGCAACAAAACTATATTACAGTCTAATTTATTGAAAATGAAAAAATTTTCGACATATAGACCGTTTAAGAAATAACCATTTTTAAGCTTATTTTGCTTATTGAATATTTGATTTATCGCTCTCGGCTTTTTATAAACTTGTAAAACTGATTGAAATAATTCATCGAATTTTTTATTAATTTTTTTTTCAAAAACGTAATCCACTTTACCAAAAAGTAAAAAATAAATTCTTGCTAGACAAAACTCTTTAAATGTCTTATATGGAAGTTTTTTTAAAAATGACTTTTTTAAATTGTCTGCCAAATATTTAAAAAAATTTGAAATATTGAGACCGTCATTAAAATCATTGAGAATAAAAATATTAATTAGTTGAAGTCCAAGACAGGTATCATCTCTAATTGTTTTGTAAATTTTACTTGAATTGTTAACAAATAAAACTTCAATTGTTTTTTGTACATCAACAAATGGTAGTCTGAGATTTGTTAATAAATATAAACGACCGATCTCTAAGCTTGATCTTTCTTTGTCATTCATAAAATACGATTGATAGACATATTTTAATAATCGATCGTCGTATTTGTGAAAAATTGCATTATTTTCAGCAAAATTTTGGATTATGTAATTATTTCGTGGATTTTTAATTATATTAGGGACTGCCAGGTTAAAAATTAAGTTTGGATGTAAGTTTTGTAAAGTTTTTGAAGTTCTTATATTAGTACGTGTTTGATGAATTTTTTTTAAGTAGTACCATAAATCATTTGGGTTCGATAAGTGTTCATAGATTGTTTTGTTGCATTTTTCAATTAATTTATTCAATTTATGCTTTTCAAATAGTTTAAATTCATTTGGTTTTTCTTCGCTAATTGTCTTAAGAATATTGAGTAATTTACATGATTTTTTAAAATCAATTTGATTTCTAGATAAAAGAAGTAAATCTATAAGCTTATTTATGATATTAAAATTTATATCTCTCAAAAATATTTTTAAAGCTTTAATAAGCAAAGGAACATCGTTTTGATCGATTTCATTATTAATGATGTTAATTTTAACCACATCAATCAAAGATTCATGTAGTGGCAAACAGAGGTCTTTTAAAATAGGAGTTTTTCTTGAATAAGACTGATAAGTATCTAGAAATTGTAATATTTGAATGGGTGTAAGATTATATGATTTTTTCAGAATGTTTTTGATAACTATTTTTACTTCTTCTTGATTAGGATCTGTACCGAGTCGTTCAAATACTATAAATGCATTCAACAAAGCTTCACAATCTAATTTATCATCGAAATGAATTGTAAGATGAATTAATTGCTTAAATACTTGAGATGATTTCACTATACTCATAAATTTTAACCACGGCTTGTTTGAGTTATTTAAATTTGAATTGTTTCTGTACATGATTGACAAATTCCAAATGCGACCATAGACAATTGATAAATTCTCAGGAGTCAATCGATTCATATATAAACTAAGAATTCTAAAAAGCTTTATAATATCTTGTGTCCGTCGTAAGTTATCAATTAGCGTTTCATTTGATAATTCTGATTTAATTAGGCTATTTAATTGGTTTTTTGTGTCAATAACTTGTATCGGTTGATTCGAAAGTATTGTACAATTTGAAGCATCATTTGATAATTTGATAGTTGATTTTCTCATTTCATTAAAACTTGTTGATTGGATTGCTTTCTTTCCTTGACAAAGATTGAAATTTTCTGTTGGATATCTTGCTAATTTAATTCTATGAATATTTGCCTCCCAATATGATAAATTCGGAATTATTTTAAACATTTTGAATAGTTTTATATGATATGATCAGTGTTACAACAACAGTTTTGTTTACAATTTTTAGTTATGTGTTTGAATTTGAAGGATATGCGCGCTGAATTATTTATCATAGAGTTGTTGGGTTGCGCCACAAGTTTTATATGAATTAACAATATACATACATATATATGATATTGGTGAATTTGAATTCAAAATCATGATATTTCTTCATTTAATCTTCATTTCGATTTACAATAAAAAAAATTACTCTTTGAAGGGGTGGTTTGCTAATAGAATATTTTTTACAAATAAAGCCGGCTTGGCGCTACACTAAAAAAATTCAAAATGAATTACTTAACTTTTTTATAATCAAGTCTACATGATTTAATAATCGTATTTTCTAATATAATCCCTGATTTAATTTATCCATACCTTTCTTAATTAATCTGAAAAAAACAGTTAATTGTAAATATTCTTCTTAATTTTCTTATTTGTCAAAATATTTTAATTTGATTTAATCTTGTTTTTATTCCCCATTTTTTACGTC
>BLXL01011214.1:0-25817 GCA_023170135.1 Acarapis woodi | reverse complement strand
AATATCGCAATCGATTTTGTTGTTGTTTTTCATTGAATTGGTGTTCATCATAAATTGAATCGGGTATCGATGTATTAATTTTTGTATTATTTCGTTTTATTGGCTGCTGATTACTAATGATTTCCAAATTATTTGATTTGATACTTTTTCGAACATTATTGGTATGGAAAATTTTTTGCACATCATTCGACTTTACGTGATCCGATATTGATTTCCCTAATTTTTTATTCATAAAATGATTTGCAGGTTGACTTTTTTTTCTACTGATTGGGGGACTCAATTTTTCATTTATGTAACATAGTCTAGATGATGATGAAGAATCAGATGAATTCGGCGATGGAATTCTACTTATTGATAAAGTATTTGTTTTCGTAGGATAGCAATTCACTTGTATACGATTTACGTGATAATCAGTCAATTTATTTAGCTTATCATTATCATTAAGCATTACGTAGGTAATCAATGGTCTTTCTTTCTCTTGATTCATTTTTTTTTTTATTAAATTTTCTTTCGAAAACCGAACCAAATTATTATTTGTTGTAAAAAAAAAAATCTCCAAGTCTTGAAAATAAAAAATTAACTGAAGACAAAAAAAAAATTATGATCATAGGATATATCTAAATCACATTTTAATTTGTATCAGAAAATAAAAAGAATAAGTTGAATTTGTGTATTCAAGAAGAAGAAATTCTTTCAAATTTTAAAAATTCATACAAAAATGTGAAATAATCTTTTACAATGATTGCTATCTGATTAAAAAATTATATTTGATGTAGAATCTTTAATTAAATTCGATTATTTCTAAAATAATTGAAAAATGATTTTTTTTAGGCCAGTAATATTTAATATAAGATGGCAATTCGAACCGCATTGAATTGATGAAATAAATTTAATAAAAAACATGTGTAAAGGTAAACATTTTTTAAGATCAATTTCAAGTATTTTGGTATAAACTTAAAAAGCTTATGCTAGCAATAAATTTTTTAAATTGATAATCATCCAACTGAGTTAGTAGCTTTTGTATTTCTCATCAGTTAATTTTTTTAAGATTTTATTAATTAAACTTTGACTGTTAGTCAAGATTTATATTATAGTGGTAGTTTGAAAAATTATTTTTAACTCGAAAATAGCTATTCAAAATCGTAAAACTTGTAACATGATAAAATCGTATCATAAGGAATTGTTAATGGTAGATCTCCTGATTAGTTAAATTCAATAGATTCTTATTACATTTAATAATACATATTTGGTGAAAAATTTTCAAGCAAAAAAAATTTAATGAGTGCACTCGTTTAATCAAACAATGTTTTATGGAACAAATGTTCTTCAAAATTAACTTTTTGAAATATTAACTATTAAAATTCGCCATTAATAATAAAAAACGGCACTTATTGATTTGGGTTGGAGAAAAATTTAAAACTTATGAATTTTTGTATTTTCAAGCAGTTCGTTTTAATTTAACGCATCATTTTTGTTTTTCTAAATTATGTAGGTGAAAATTATATTAAAACTATTATACGCAGTTTTTTAAAATGAAGATTTTCAAATTTAGATTCTTAAATTTAGATTTTTTAATCATTTGTTTGAAAATGACTGTTCGTGAATCGAAAAAAAAGAAACTTTAGAATTAAGAAAATGTGCTTGAGTCGTTGAGCATAATTTTCTTGATGTTCACAATATTTTACCACTCAGTTATAAAACATAAGCCATCAAAAAATCGAAAAAATTTAATGTTATATTGCAAATGTTATCAATATTGAGTTCAAACAGCTAATTGAGATTTTCAAGTTTTGAAGCTTTCGAAACGTCAAATTAGCAAATAAATTGTTTGAAAGGTATCTAAATTACTAATCGAAGGAATTAATTTCAAGACAAGATATATCTTGCCAATTGTATTTTTATGATTCATATTACAGATATTTATATCACAGATAATCAATGGATGTAATTTTTATATTGACAATTCGAATCATTGACAGGTATGATATTTATTGACAAATTTAACATTTGAACTTTTCTAAAAATTTAAGTATATCATTAGTTAAGACATCAAATTACATTTAAATTTCAAGAGAGAAATCGAAAATCAAAAAAAAATTACAAATCCAGTCTTTTTTTTATTTAATTTCTTATTATTTTTACTTCAATAAATACAAAAAAAAAAATTTTTTTTCAGTAATTATTACCTGATTCGCATTTGACTGGATTTGTAGATGAAATAGATTTTGAGAATTCAAAAGTAAAATAGCTTATATATTAAGATATTAATTGAATAAATTTGAAGATTGTAAATAGCTTTGAATTATAAGTTTTGAAGGTAATCGACGTTATTTAGAGTTGATTAAGAGTGGATTGATATTGGTGAGTACTTTTTAGTTGCAAATGTTTTTTTTGTGGTTTTCTATGCAATCTAATACGCCATTAGCGAAAGAGTTTTTCACAATAAATACTAGCGACCCAAGTTTGATCTCATTTATAAAAATTTTTCGAGCAATAGGGTAAATTTGAAGGTGATTATGCAAGTCCAACTCACAATTTAAATATTTTAAAATTTAATTTATATAATTTATCACATTATAAAATAATTTTTAAATCAATTCTGTTTCTATGCACAAGCTTAAGTTTAAAAGATTCATCATAGACTATAATATACACCAAACACGGAAATTGTTACCATTTAAATTAGAAAATGTTTTTAGCATGATATATACTGAAAAATATATATATATGTATACTGAAAAAATAAAGTTTGATTTGAATTTCAAGTCACATAATCATTATTTTAATCATCAGACAATGTCATAAAGCTTTTGAATTGAAGTCATTTTTAAATATTAATGCCTTCTAAACTGATTTGAAATTTCAGATTAATTGTCACTTGACCACTAAATCACTAGTATATTTTTGAAAATTATTCATAACCGCACATTGAAAAAAAAAATTTAGTTAAATGAGAATAAATTAGATTGATTATAAAATATATTAAAGATGATAAATTTCATACTACTTGAATTTTCAAATAACTGCTTCTTCTTATTCAGAAAATTCATTAAAAAGTCAATCATTTTTCTAAACATTAATATTTTATTTTTTTTGCAGTCAATGAAAAAAATTTATAATATACAGTGCTCAACAGGTAGTTTTTAAAATAGAAACAAAAATATTTTGAAAAAAATTTTAACCTCAACTATCAAACTCCAAATTCAAACTAAACTTTACTAAAAAGGATGACAAGCCGAAAAAATTTTAAACGTGAAGGAAAAGAGAAACCAGTTTGAAAAATATCTAATGAATTATAATAAAACTGTTCTATACTTAATTCATCTTTGAATATACTGAACTTTAAATATTTAATTTTTTTTTGATCTTAAGTTCGGATATAGTGCCCTTTAGTACAATATATTATATGGAATGTCCTCTATTCATAATTTTTGAACAAAACATATTAAACACTTATGAAATTTTATTTGTCTTAAAATGTTGATTTTCTGTTTAATTTTTGACATTTTAGTATTTTGTTGAAACCATTGGTAAATCAATATTCGATTTATTGTTAATAAATATACATTTCTTTTAAAACGCGATCTTTTTTTACAACAATACGCTCTGTATTGAATTCAATTATTTTTTTTTCAATTTCAAAATTCTCATTATGATCGGCTAAATTAATTGTAATGTTAATAAATTTTTTTTTAAATTTCCACACAAACTTGCAATAATTGAAAATTAAATCCATTCTTTTTCAAAAGTATCCTTTTTAGATACAGAAAATTATTTAAAATTATTTAAATAAAATTTAAGAAAAAAAATATCTGAATACAATCAATATCATTCATTTGGATATTGTTTTTGAATTCGGGTCTTAGAACAAATAATTTTTCACTGATATCTAGATTCGAAATATTTATCATGCATTTTCTGTTAAGCTCTTAGAATAACTTGTCAAACAGATAAAAAATGAAAAATTAATTTGCAAATAAATAGAATAAAATTGTTGAATAATTTTGATAACAATCTGAAAAGAATAAATCTAGACGATTCATTCTACCAGATTATCTTTTTGAAACAAATTTTAACTGCAATAAAGAAAATGAATCATAAAAATAAGATAAAAAAATAGTGGAAAGCAAGGTTATACTTATTCAAAAGAAGCGAATTCGAAAATTTCACGTAATCAAGTTAATATACATATTTTATTGGAGCCAAAAATAATCGAAAGATAAAATTTGATTTCAAAATAAGATATAAAAATTATTAAACTGTTGAAAACATATCATAATGTAACTTTTGTATTTTTAAATGAAAAAGAATTAATTTAATTTCAGAAAATAAAGCAATTTTTTCAAAATTTTGATGGAAAAAAAATTAGCCAAAACCTAATATTTGGTATATTTTTTCAGATAATCAATAAATATCAAAAATACGAAATCAATATTTTTTTGCACTATTTATTTAGGATAAAAATGCTTGTAAAAGAACAACTAACTTTTTTAAAAATTAAATTTTATAAGTTAAAATGGAAACTCAATAGATAAATAGTATTATAAATTGTAGGCTAAATTTTTTAAAGAAATTGATATTTAAATAAAAGAAGATCTAAAAAAATTTACTAATTTTCTCATTAAAAACGCACATAGATTTTTATTATTTCTTTTAATTTCTGAATTTTGTAAATTATGGGAAAAAAAATCCTTGAACCGAATCAATATTTTTTTCTTTTGAAAAATTTAGAATATTTTCAAGCTATCTAAATATATTGATAAAAAAATGATTCGATAATGTTTTTAGCATAAAATAAAACTAAAAATATATCATCAGAAGCTCAAAGCAATTAATTAAAAATCTGAATAAATTTTGTGAAAAAATAATTTTATAAATAAAATAATTAAATCGAAAATTAATAACTTGTGTTTTATCACAATATATGATCAATAAGAAAAAAAAATTGATGGTTTGAATATTTCATAAAATTAAGGACAAAAAAACCAACTAAACTCTAAGTAATTATCATGAATACAAAAAAAAATTATAAAATTGTAAGTTTTATAAAGAAAAAAGTGACATTAATATAGTGTAGAATTCGATTTTTTTCGATTCATCATTTTTTTAACAGCACGAGATCATATAATTCTAGTTATGAATTAGATTTCAGAACAATCAAATCTCAAGGACTAAATGAATTTAAAAAAAATTTTCAAAAATTTTCGAAAATCCATATTTTTAAGTTTAATATGTGAATTCAAAACTAAATAAATTTAGATAAATTAAAATTCAAAGTATGTTAAATTTTATAAAACTCTTCAAATTTTTTAGAATTTTAAAAAGTGATTTCGAACAATGTCTTGATTTAAATCGAAATTCTTATTCAAACATTTTCATGAACAAACGTGACATAAAATTTTTTTGATTTTATCTTTCACCCTAAAATTCTTATAAATAAATTTTTCGAGAGATTAAACATATGTTCAAGTACTTGAATTGTTATTTATCTATTGTGTCTAAGTCAAGCTAAAGACATGTTTAAAAAAATATATTCAAACTCTAATAGGCATATTGCAATACAAGCCTAGGAATGATTAATCAAATTTAGCTCAGAAATCAGAACGATTCGCAAGTGTTGGTTGTCATTCAGCAACATTAGAAAAAAATTTCTACGAAGTTCTTGCTTTCAATGATTTTCCAATAAAATTGACCATTTTTAGATTAAGAAATCACTATTTTATTATTTTCAGCCAGATTCGTTTTGTAAAGTTTATTCACTAGTTGGCTAATAACCATGATAGATAAGATTCATTTGATATATAATATATTTTTACACTATTTTTCTAGAAAATAAAAAATAAAAAAATTTTTGTCCTATTTTCTAATATTATTCTTCAAATATAACGAAAAAAATTTGAAAATTTCTTGTTTGTTCAATTAATTAAGTTATATAAGATTCTTATATTTTAGATACCTAAATAATGATTACAACTTTTAATTGTTGCAAAAAATAGAATGTAGATTCGGAATTGATTGAAAATCGAACGACTTTAAAGTATTAATTTGGATTATCACCAAGTTGAAAGATTAATGGCGGGGCTACTCATGATTTGTAAAAAGTAAAACATTTTCGATCTAATTAACAATTGAACGACAAAAGCAAATTTATAAAAAACTTTTTATTGAAATTATTCACAATCGTATTAGTTAACCCTAAACAATTTTTAATGAAAAAACGTTTAGAAAAAAAATTATCTCGAAACTTAGAATTTATATTAATTTATGATTTGAAATACTCATCGTTTATTTAACATACCGATCGCCAAAAATTAATTTAATAATAATAGCCAAATTCCATAAATAAATTTTCTAATTTTTATATTTGGGTTGATAAATGGCTTTAAATAATATTTGAAACCGTTTGGGAAATCTTATCTTGTTTAAAATAGAATTGAGATGTTGGTATAACAAACTATGTGGGATCTATTTTAAAATATGAAGTCAATAAATGAAATTATCAAAAAATTATTCAAATTATTATGACACTCTAAATGCAAAATTTGTCGAAGATTTGATTAGAATTTTCAATTTTTAGGAATTTCAAAAAAACTCGATTAAATTTATTCACAGTTTTTTGAAATTTTATTGTCGATTAATAATGCAAAAAGAAAACGGTTTCAAAGCTTCAAATAAAATTTCATGAAGTGGTGTTTCATTAATCTTATAAATTTTCATTTTTTGAAAAATAAATTCTTAAACACTATTTTTAAGACTTAGATTACAAAAACTTGAAATCCAATTGAAATTGTTTGAATTCGATTTGAGATAATGATGGTAGAATCAATTTTAATAAAAACAACTTTTTCAATAAATTTTTATTTACAATTTTTTGTTTTAAATATTTTTATGTTAGGACTTAATGAATTTTTTTATGAATACTTTTCATAAATACAAAGTCAAAATAGTGCTTCTACACGACGTTCCTAAATGCTTGAATGTAAGCACACAAATATTTGCAAATTCTTTAGCCATCATTCATTTAAAAAAAAATAAGGCTATTTACGTTATAGAATACGATTTCATAAAATTCAATTAACTTTTTTTTATCAAACTTAATTGAACATCAATATTTTTTATATTATCGAAAGTGATTATTTATAATTAATACATTAATTAGTTGTTATTTTGAGAAGAATATAAGATTAATATAAACAAAAAAAAAATAATTTATTTTCATTGTATCCACTTTAAATGAATCAATTTATTGGTGATTTAATAGATAAATCAACAAAAATAAAGAATATAGAAAAATATTCTAAAAAAAATAGCACAAGGTGATAAAACTTACACAAAAGAATCTTTTTCAATCGAAGGGAAACTCTTAAAACGTTCGATTAAAAACCATTTTCAACAAATCTTTAACACCTAATAATTTTAAAACTGTCATTCTCAAAACGTTATTTTACATTCAATTATCTATTTATTACATAAGATTTTGTATTTTCAATTTTCGAATCAACAATTGAACCATAAATTTATACAAATTTTTTAAATTTATTTCTGAGTAGTATTAAACTAATAACATAAGAAGTATCGATACATTTTATAAAACAGGAAAAAATTTAGAATTTTGTATGATATCTTTTTTTAATATGATAATAAAAAATGATATTTTTATTTTGAATTAAAGAACAGTGTAGTTATTTTATAATTTTAAATTTTTTTTGCACAATGATTCATGATGAACACATAATAGTAGAAAAAAATTTGTCGATACATAAATAATATGGATTATTCATAACTTCGTGAAATATCTAGGTGAATATATTTTATATGGGTTTGAAATTCAGATAAATTCATTGAGTTTATCAGTGAAATCAAAATGAACTTTGACACAAAAATTTTAATGAAAAAAGTTCTTGTTTTATCACAGCAGTGTCTATATTTATCCAATTTATTTAATTTATTCTTTGCATGAAACTTTTGATTGATGACTTTTATATTCCTCAAACAAATATTTACATGAATCATTGAAAAAAATAATATACACAGCTTTAGTTTGAAATGCTAATTTTTTATTTCGAATCTTAATCTTACCAATTTTAAATTTTTTTTTTTAATTTATTTACCTTGATTTTTGCTTTTGTGAACTAATTTTCTATTTGTAGACCGACTTATTTGTACCTTCAAGTAATCATTCAAGAAATTTATCAATAGACTGTCACCCTTGCATCTATAATTAGATATTCGAAAAAACCATTATTCAATTTTTATCGAATAATTTAATACCAGTGAGAACAGATTTTATTTTGGTCAATTTATATGATTTTAATTTATCTAAAATTTTTGTATTCACCCTATTGTCATCTTCTATTTAAAGTTTATTCCATCAATTAATCAGCAATGTATGAAATAATACACAATATTAGTTCCGAAATTCAAGCCTTAAGGTCTAGAAAAAACTAAGAAAATAATTTTTGCTCAGATCCATGTATAAAATACAGCTATACTTGATTCTAATTTTCAATAGCGAATTTTTTCTCTCAACTAATCGTTTCTTTAAGTACAAAAATTTATTTTCGGCTTCGTTAAAACAAAATTGAAACTCTCATAAACCATTCTTTAGGTGGAAATTTTATTTTTTATTTACAAATTCTAAAAAAAGTGTCATTTTATAAAAAAAAAGAATTTGATTTGTTTCTTATTTTTTTGAATAAATTTTTTAACGGTAAGTATCCGTACGATGAAAAAAAAAATAAATTTTTCTTCATTTTTTTTTCAAATTAAATTTCAATCTTGTAAAGCTAATAATTAATTTTTGGTCATGTTTTATTAAATTAAAAAGATTTTTTGGAGATAATATTTTTCGATTACTAACCTCATGCTGTCCATGACGCTTAAAGTACCATATTTTATCATTTATGTACAAAAAATATAAGTACACAACATTTTGATCAAATCGAGATTTGACATATCTTCTCCAATATTTCTCATACATTTTAAAACGAATTTTTTTCTCTTTTAATTGTAACTAATACAATGTACAAATCGAAATTTTTTTACAGTTTCAAAAATTTGAAAAAAAATTTTTGTAACGTAAAAATAAAAAAAAACCTGGAAAATAATTTGAATTCTTGGTCAGATTAGCGTAGTTTTTTGATTTTTATTGGTTATCATTAAGAAATGATGATTATTTGTTCAATTAATATCTCTCTTAAAAAGTTCTTGGGCTAATTTTTTTAGTTAATATTATCAAAAAAGCTCATGGCAGGAAAAATAAAAATTTGAATTTTGTCTAAGATGCTCTTACAGCTCAATATTATTTATTTAGATGATAATATAAAACACAGTATTATCTTTCAATCAACTTTACTTAAAAAAAAAAATTAGTTTTGAAACCTTCGAGCTAAAATTTTCTGCAATAAATCCATGCATTTTAAAATAAGAAAGTTATAGCAATTTTTTCGCTTTTAGTACTTAATAATAATTCAAAAGATGATAGAAAGTGTAAAATTTTACTCAATTCATTTAATTAATTTGAAAATATTACTATAACATTTAGTTATGCGTATCAATAATCTTGAAGTGGTAATTGTTTATCTTTTTATAAATTGATCATTCGAAAAAAAGAATTAAATTAAAGAAATCACGATTCAAATAAAAATTGTTGCTAAGGTTTTAAAAGGTTGTAAAATAAAGCAGTCAGGTCTTCACTAAGCTGATTCAATTTTATAGAAATTAAAAAAATCCGGTCATTATACACTTCTTAATGACAAATTCTTAGCATTCATAAGTGATCATATTTATCAGCTATACTTGATATTACATTTCAATAAAGAGTTTTAGAAAATTTCTTACGCATACATAATTCGATAAATTTTACAAAACACATAAAATCCCTGAATAAACATAAATCATTATACGCAGGTGAAACTCGCAAAATAAGAAAACTTCTTGTTTTTCTTAAATCGAATAATTTTATAATAAATAAAGAATCATTAAATCTACAGATATATTTTAGATTATCTATTCATTCAATCTTGGAAAAATCATAAACATTGATCTGAAAAACATAATTTATAATTAAAAGAATAAAACTTTATTAAAAGTTTTTGTAAAATCTTTTGTTCTTTGCAAATTATGTTATTAGGATTTTTAGCGAAAAGTTAGCTAGATAAATCACATAATAGGCATTATTAGATTTATTGTCTGTTGATTATATCAATAGTACTTGAAAGATTATTCGAAAAATTTTTTGAATATTGCTTTTATATTAATTTTTTGCCTTGCAATCAATAAGCTTTCCTTTAACTCTATATAAAGTCATTTTTAAATATTAGTGATTAAATGAATCGGTATTTTCACACAGAATAACTGTGATTCACGGTTTTCAGATCTAAATTTTTTTTTATGATTAGCAATTGACTTATGATCAGCTCAAAAAAATTTTTTTTTATCATGAATTTCAAAACGATAAAAATTACCTTGTTCGAAAAAAATCATTGATTGTTATGCATTTTACTTCAAAGTATTTATTAAAACGAATGTTTAAAATAATGAGTAATACTAGAATAATAGCAAATCACATGTTTTTTTTTAAACGATAAGTTTGTTCGATATTTGATAGAATGAAAACATTATTTAAATGAAGAAAAATCTGCTTTTCGCCTAATACGTCGATTAGTTAAGATCACGAACTACTTTTGTAAGAAAATAAAAAATAATCAAAATGAAGGTTTAAATAGAAAAACGTTATCTGCAAATGAATCACATTTTTGTGATCTGTTAATGCATATCACTCAGGCAATAATTGTATCAATTATATTATTTAAGTTGAAACTGTTAATCAAACCTCGATTTGATTAAATTTGATACTCACGGTTGTCTTAACTTTAATTTGAACATATTATTACTCTTAAGAATAACAATTTCTTTTTAATTATTGCAAAAAATATTTTAACAATGATTTGTGTTTTACAATAATTTTATGTCCCGTTCCTTGCAACAGATTCAAATTGATTCATTTATATTATTATTATATATTTTTAGGTTTTTTTTGCTTATTCATCCAAATATTCGAATTGATTTCCATTGATTCAAATTTGTAAAAAGTTTTTGTTTAACGCCATGAAAGGGTCATCAAGATTTTTTTTGATTATTAGTCTAAAAATATATAAAAATGTCTGTAGAAATATGATGCATATTTTTATGCTAATTATATTACATTTTCTTTGTTTATCTTTGAGTGCCTCATGTTTGCACAATTACTTATGATTGTCATTCAAGTTTTGATTTTTATATTTATTACTTTCAATTAATTGTTGGAAAAAATAAAATTTTTTAATAAATTTGAAAGATTTTTTCTAAAACAGAAAAGTCTTATGTAAATTACTATTTTTTTAATACAAATAAAACTACTTTATGTTAAATCCAATCAGCTGAATATACTTTTCATATTTTCAAATTGACCGAATTTAAAATTCTACCAAAAATTTAAGTGAATTTGTACAATATAACAGCAAAAAATTAAAAATTCACATTTAAAGATAAATTGATTTTGTTGAGAAAACTTGTAATGATTCTTGTTCAAAAATCACGAATAAAAAAATTTTTGTATTGATTTTTAAAATCTGTATTTTGAATTTGGTAATAAATACACCATAACTAGTTCTCAAATTATCTTAAGTGAAAAATTCTATTGAATTTTTTAATTTTTTAATTTAAAAAAAATTTTCGCGCAAATTTTACCATCAAAAAAATATTCTTAATATATTTTTCAAAAATGTGTCATTTGATAGATTAATAGATTATTGAATCAAAAAACTGACTCGAAAAAAATTGAATATTTATTATAAAAGATGAATCTGATCTAAAAAATTTGATGTGTGATAAATCATTTCTGCCTAATTTTAATTATCTAGATTTGTTTCAAACTTTTAAATAGTAATTTTGAAAAGAAAAATTATCAAAATCTTAAAAAAATCATCTAGAACATATTATGTACATGTATCCAAGGAATCGCACACATCATCATATGATTTTATTGGAAATTTTTCTCGATAGTTTGTAATTCATCTATTTTTATTAAAATGATACATTAATTCAAAAATCGTCAACTAATTTTTTTTGTCGAAATGCTAATAAAGAAGATTTTAAAGTAAATAAAAATAAATGTATACTACTTATTAAATTCATGAAAATTTGTGTTTCGGGAAAAAATATTATATTAAAACAACTTAAAAAACACTTTAAAAAATTATTTATGCACTTAAT
This sequence comes from Acarapis woodi, assembly GCA_023170135.1. Classification (NCBI taxonomy): domain Eukaryota; kingdom Metazoa; phylum Arthropoda; class Arachnida; order Trombidiformes; family Tarsonemidae; genus Acarapis; species Acarapis woodi. The sequence continues at coordinate 13,562 of BLXL01011214.1, read as the reverse complement.
AAATTACTTTAAAATAAAATAAAATTTCACATTTTATATTGAATGCAATGATGCACATCAAATGACCGATTCGATATTCGATTGAAAAAAATAAATGATATTTTTTTTTTGGGAAAGATTTCGGCAGGCTATAATTCGCAATGAGTTCACAAATGATCTGATACCTTGATTCGATTTTTACCGGCCTAGTTGCCGAAATATGATATTGTGATCATAAGGTTATTCTGATTCTTTAAAAATTATCTATCTCGAATACTATAGATCTTGTTTTTCAATTACACTAATGAAAATTTCTTCATTTTTGTTATTCTCAACATTGAATTTCATGATTGAAGATTGTTCCTTTTCACCAATCGGCTATTTGATATTGAATTTCAAATCATTTAATGATCTAGATTGTTCAACATTTTGTTTAGTTTGATCTGTTATTAGATTATTTCGATTCGCCTGATAACTGCCGATTTCGAAATTTTCTTGGCCAAATTTCTGCGTTCGTAGCAAATTAATTTAAATTATTTTTTATTCTGGTAATAGATATATAATTGTATGTCAATAATATATATGAACGATTTAGCCTTTATTATATATTCTATTCTTTCATTAAAAAAATATTCAAAAAATACAAATGATCTTACCGTTGCTTTTTTTAGATTGATTGGAATACATTTGTCCATCATTTGGTTCCATTCATCTGATATGTAGTCGAATGAACCAAATAACTTTTGATCCTTATCGGTCAATTTCAAATTTATTTTTGAAAAACTTAAATTAGGATCTCTGCATGTAAATTCATATTCAAAATTTGAAACATCTTCGTTGTAAACAATACAAGGTACAAAAGGTGGCTTAATGCGTTTGTGATAAAGATCATCGAAATTGGTTTTCTTAAAGAAACTATGTTTTTTCACATCTTCGGCGTCTCGTTGACTTATATGTACAAAAAAAAATTGAAAAATTTGAAACTTAATATATTTTAATTTCAGAAATTTATCAAATATTGATTTTACCTAGCCCCTAAACGTTTAGTCGGATCTTTCCTTAACAGTCTTCTTATCACCACGGTAGATTCAAAAGAAAGATAATTTGGAAAGATGACTTCGTCATTCACAATTGAGTCAAATATTTCTTCTTGATCATCACCTAAGAAAAAAAAATGGAAAAATTTATTCTAATTAATCAAATAAATGATCTTTCATCAAAATAATTTCTTTTTATTCTCTATTGTACAGTTATAATTGAAAATATAAATTAGTAATTCGAAAGTTATAATTTTATTAATAATATTTCAATAAATATTGATTACCTAAAAATGGGGAGTGGCCAGTCAACATTTGATAAATAAGCACACCTGAAGATGAAAAATTATAATTATTCGCTATATGCTTAATTAGAAAATTTTCGACGTTATATTTGAATGAAACCAAATGTTTTACAAGTAAGAGGAAAAAAATAATTTTTTTGACCTCATTAAAAATGTAATTTTATTTGATCACTAAAAATCATGTAAAAACAAAAATATCGACACCGAAAATTTAATAATTTAAATACGGTTTTAATTTATTTTTATGTTATGCACGTCTCATAAATTTGCTTAATTATAAATCAATTTTCATATTAATGATATATTCATATATTTATACATAAGAGCTTGAAAAGAGATAATGATCTTACATCAAATAGGAAGAAAAAATTTTTCATTTTTAAATAGATATGCTTGAATTACACTTACCTAAAGCCCACCAATCTACAGCATTTGTATAGCTGTTCGAAGTGAGAATTTCAGGAGCTAATTGATCAGGTGTACCTATAAATAGCTTTGAATAAATTTTTGAATATACTAGTATGAAAAAATTTTCTCACCGCAAAATGTAGTTGTTCGATCATTATGACCAATACCTTCTTTGCACAGACCATAGTCGGTGAGCTTGATATATCCTTCTTTGTCAAGTAAAATATTGTCCAATTTCAAATCTCTAAAAAAAGAAAACATTCTATTTATTTCATAATCTTATTCGACACTTTTGAGACGGTACACCATTATTAAATAGTTTGATCAAAGTACTCACCCTAAAAAAATGAGAAAAAAAAATTAATATTCATTACCGCGACATCAAAAACAAAATTAATGATAAAATTTGTCGTTAAAAATTTTATAGCAATATTAATAAATCTTTCGAAGTATCAAAATTCAAAACTTTTAGAACAAACTTGAATTTATTTTCAATGTGTTATTTTTTTTCTTTTGATATTTAGCTTTTCAATAAAAATTTAAATAAATAAATTTACTTACTCTAAAAAATAAAAGAAATAGATATTTTCATTAAGAAAATTAATAAAAATTGATAGATAATTTTACATACGCTAAAAAAAAGAAAAAATAATTATTTTATTTTGAGAATTCAATTAATATTTGAATTTAGAATGTAACAAAAAAATGGCATACTATATGACTTTATTATTATGTAAAAATTCTATGCACAACACAATTGAGGATGCATAAAAAACTGCTCGTTCTTCGTCGAAAATCTCTTGATTTATATGATGCATTAGATCACCTCCACGACACTGTAACCATCAAAATTAGAATAAGATTATTTAGATTGCAAATCAAAATACTCACATATTCCATCACCTTGGTAAAATGACAAAAAAATTTAAAATTAATTTATTCTTTTGTTTATTATTATTGTTCATTATTATTATTCATATGATAAACTTACGAAACAGACATGTTCTTCTGTTTGAATACATGCAAAAAGTTGGATAAGAAATGGATGCTTATTTTTATTAGCTAATAAAAATATGTTTTTTTCGGATAACAGTGTATCAACTTCATAACGAGCGATTACATCTTTCTTTTTCAGCGCCTTAACCGCATAATAGTTATTCGTATCATTGTGTTTAGCCAATCTAGATAAAAATTATTTATTTAGTCGATTCATAGTATAAAGATTTCATAAAACCAACTTACAGAACTTTTCCAAAATATCCTTGATAAAATGATGAAAAAAAAAATTATTAGGTAAATTTTGTCAAGAAAATCGCAAAAAAAAAATATGATATGGTGATCTAAGATTTTGCAAACAAAATATGTAGTTAGAAAGTTAATTGATGTTTTTTATTAATTATTACTTCTAATTTAAATCAGATTTACTTAAAAAAATAAAATGTTTTGGCAAGCATATTTGTTAGCGAGGTAACAATAAAATTGATTTGTACACACATTGATCAATATATTTTACCATTCAAGCTGATGAATAAGTGATTGGTGTTTGAAATGTTATTTGATGTATTTTTAAGTGCACATGAAAAAAATTTACCTTGACCAAGCGTAGAAACAAACGAGAACGATTTTAAATTGAGATCTTTGGTTGCCCATTTTACATCATTTGTTTGTTCATTTGTCACGGGACATTCATCATGAACAATGAGAGCATCATCATCATCTAATTCAATAATATCAGTCTGTTCTCTTTTTTGCTGATTAGTTTTCAAAACATCATTCGATTCGCTGTCCGAGCTTTGAATTAATTCCACTTGAGTTGTTTGTTTAGCTGATAAATTGAGTTTCAAATCATTTTTGATCGTATGTGTCAGTTTTGGTCGCAAATTTTCAGTTTTCGATTTGCAGAGCTTCTGGCTAATGCTATCATCATTAGATACTGTAACTCTCATATCGATTAATTCCACTTCTTCTTCGCTAGAACTCATCGAATTTATCTCGATTTCCTTAATTTGACTGAATTCATTTTCTTGTTTCAATTTTCTTATAAATTTCAATTTATCGTGCTTAATAATTTTCGATGTTTTATCTACTTGATCATCATCATCTTCATCATCATCTTTATTTTCACTTTCCTCTTTAAGAAGATCAATTTTATCAAGATCAATTTGGTTCATACTAGAATCACTCGAAGTAAATTCAGATGATGAACTATGTTCATCTATTTCTTGACTCATTATAGGTGTAAATGACGCAAAACTTTTTGTTGATGCAAATGGGCTTTGATAATTGTCAAATATATTCTTTTTCATTAATCGCGACCACGTGACTACATCAATATTCATTTGATTCGGTCTCAAAAATGTTTCACTCTTGAATCGAAGTAGTTTCTTACGTTGTATTCGATTATTCTTTGAAATCATTGGACGAAGAATACGTAATTCAAGTTTCATTTTACCTTGCGGTTCTAGGTCTAATTCATAAATGTTAGATTCGCTATCCACAAAATCTTCAAGATATAGATGCTTAAATGCACAAAATTCTCGATGATCATTATAGTGAAATTGAATTTCAATCTCTCTATTTCGATCCAGATCAGCACTAAAAAAACCTAAACTATTGAAACATGTCTCACTTATACGTTGAAACGTGGTTTCAGCAATTTTTACAGAATCCAGCTTAAGTACAGCCTTTATTTCATTTGATGTTTTATGATTTATTTTGTAGTTTGATTTCTTGGACAAAGTTGCTATTTTATCCGAATCAAATCGCTCAATTTTAGCTAACAAATTTTTAACGCCGATCAACTTTATTTCTAGCTTACCACATATCGCTAGACTTTTTGGTAAACTAAATTGAGATTGCTTATTGATTTCATTGAGGTTAATTTGTTCATTAAAATCATTAGGCAGTAATGTATAGGCTGATTTAGCTTTCAGGTCGATATTTGCATTTTTCGACATTTTAAGATTGCTCTCAATCGATAGATATTTTGACGATTTTGGATCTAATTTTTCTAAAATACTTATTAATAAAATAAAAAAAATAAAATTAAAATGATATGAAATATAAAACATGAAAAATTTAATAGACAACCTTTTAAGGGCAAATCGAAGAAGATATACTTTTTGGTATGATTCAACCAATTTCAATTTTGCATCTTGTATGATGTTCTTATCAGTTTTTTCGGCTTGTAAGGTGAGTATTATATTCTTGAGTCCTATTCAAAGAAAACAATTCAATATATAAATTCTATTTGCAAATAAATATATCAAATATACAATAGAAACACTTACCATCAATAACATTTAATTCAAGTTTAAGACGGGATTTCAATTCTTCAATACGTAGATTGAATAATTTCTCCTCTTCAATTAATTTTTTTAATTCATTATCTATCACGAGATCGTTATTGTTGGTTGTTAAACAAGATGATGATTTGGATTGAAATTGTCGAAATCGATTTTTGAATGAATTTTCTCCATTTGTTTCTTTATCAATAGATTTTGGTGAAGACGACTGATCAATTGGTGATTCAAATTGTTGCGAATTTAGATTAATTACACTTTTTTCCTCAGCATTGCACTTTATCACTCGTTTATCACTCTCTTTGATATTATCAATCATCATTTTAATATAGTCAATCTTAGCTTGAGAATATTCTATCATTGTTTTTGCTTCTTTCATAAATTTTTTATTTCGATTTTTTGAGTACATAACTAACATGCTTTTGGCACCTTCCAGCACTTTTTGTTCAATATTTAATTGTTTTTCAAGTGCTACTACACGAGTGTTGGGACTTGAACTTGATTCGAGCGATGTAATCGATACGTTGTCAGCTTTCATTTTATCGATTGTTAGCATCTGTTTTATTTCTTCTTCTTTGTCGGAAAAACTGTCAAAACTATCCTTTTTTTGGTGTTCTAAAATATCAAATAATTTAAATATTTTAAATTATTAGCAACCACAATTCAAGAATTGACACTTTAATTTTTTAACACATTAATTTCGAAATAAATTTTAAATTTTTGTATTTTATTTTTCATTATTTATTGATGATTAAATCGAAAAGAATTTAATAATAAAAATTTTCAATATAGAAACACTATATTCATATAATTCTAGCACTGAATTTTGTTTCATTTTAATCAATAAAAAATGTGCCCGCCAACGGATACGTTAATTCAGTAAATTTGAATGTTCGAAAATTTATGTTAAATAGGCACATTAATTTGTCATTAAAAAAATTTGTTACTTACTTGATGATTGTCCTTGGCCTGAATTTTGTATGTAACTATTTAGTTCTTGTAAATCTCGTTTTAACTCATTCAACTTATAATTCGACTGTTTAACTATACAATTTAAATGCTGAAGAATATTCGGATCATTGGACACTTTACGCAAATTCTCACTGCCATCACGTATTTTTATCTCTTTCTCTTGAAAATCACACAGATAATTTCTCAATTTGATTAATTTTTCATGTAAACTCAAATCATTATCATCAAACCATTCATCCACCATTTCATCATTTGACTTGATGAATGAATTTAAATCTCCCGATTGGTCAGTCGAATTTTTCTGAAAATCTACATTATTTAATTGTTCAATAAAGTTGCTTTCCATATTATTACATTTTGTTTGATGACCACAAACATTTTTATTATTCAAATTATCATCTTCGGTCACATTAGAATTATTTTTTGCTTTATACAAGTGATATTTATCTAACAATTCATTATAAAATTGAGTGCCATCATCTGTATTAGGCAAAGACGATGATAAAGGTGAAGAAGACATTTTCTGAAAATAATTATACGCAAAAATAATGAGAATAATATCCCAAGACGATAAAAAAGACTTTTTTGCAACACAAAAATTCAATAATTGAAAATTCACTTTATTAAATATTGATATAATCTTTTGATGGTAGATCTTAAGAGAAAAATTTACTTCAAGAATAATATAAAAATTACATAATTTTATTTAATGTATTCAAAACTGATAACATTTATATGGGTATTTTTTTTACTCTCTTTTTAATTGTTTTTACAAAAAACACTAAATAAAAAACTAAAATCAATTATTTTTTATTATAAGGAAAAACTTAATGTATTTATGTAAATTATTATTGTCAAAATTCGTGTGCGCATCAAAAAAAACACGAGTCATGATAAGTAATGAATTTAAACTAAATCCGGCCATCCAAATCTTAAGATTATGCGAGTTTAATGAAAAAATGGTAAATAACGAAGAGCATATAGTTAGAAATACCAAATTAAAAATACTAAGTTGCCTAAATATGAGTGAAAGTGCACAATTAGGCCAAGTTTACATGGTGTAATGTAAAAGCGAATGATTCATCATTGACTAAATATCACCACCTAAATAAATTCATCGTAATATAAAATTTAAATTTTCAACAAAGAGATACAAATATAAATTTATTTAAAATCAAATAGGGCACATGCATAATATTGTACGAAATCTCGGAAAAAAAATGTTCAGCAATAAATAATTTATGTAGTGCAAAATTATTCGAAGAATTGAAAATTGTGTTTATTTCGAATTTTAAATAACTTGAAATGAAGAATTTACATGTTTGAAACTAAGTATGCAAAAAAAAAAGAATATTAGAATTTTAAACTTTAAGAATTGTTTATATAAATGATTTATCTTTTTGCAATAACTCTCTAAGCTAAATTTTTTACTATTTAACTTTTTATTGTCACACTCTTATATCTATAGTTATTTAAGCTGAATCCTATTTTCGATCTTAGCTATTGTTATTTCTACTTCACAGAAAATTAGCTGCTCAAAGAGTAAAAATTTACCTATCAAACTATTTTCAAATTAAATCTATTAAAATATAGTCGTTGACTATATTATGTTATTCAAAATACGTTTGTGTACTGATTGCAAAGTCATGCTTTTGGACTCTCGCCAACAAGTATTAGATAATAATTCTAATATTTTGGCGCTAGAGTAATTAATGTTAAAAAAATGGTCAAAAATAATCCTTGTAATAACTGAAATCATAATTCCAAAAGGATTTAGAAAATTACATCAATAATACTCGATTGAAGATTATTTGCCTCTTAAAAATTTAAGAAATACAATTTCGCTTTTTTTTGATTCATGTGTTTCAAAAATTTCGATTCGAATAGAAAAATATTTATTGAAACAACAAGATCAGCTAATTTTATAATTGATGATCTTTTATTTTAAGATCCAAAAAAAAAAAATATTTTTCTGAATCTTTTTTTTAGATTAAATTTTTTTTCCAATAATTTTATTTGAGAATTCCTTATAAAAATTTTAGAATAGCTTATATTATAGCTTTATTCATTGAGTGAAATAAAAAAAAAAAAAAGAAGTAAATTTGTTAATAATTTTTTTTACCGATGACCTTCGACTAAATAATTTATAAGCAATTCGAGGAAAAATTCACAAGTTAATGTCACCAACAGAGTTTTTTATGATTCGATAAAAAAATTTTGCCAAGAAAAATCTTTAAAATATATTAATAGAGATGCTGAAAGCATAAAAATTATTTCAAAAAGTTATTTCACAAATATTTATAAATTGGATTGACAGGATTCGCAATCAGTCCTTTGAATCGATAATTTTTTGAATTATTTGTAAAAAAAAATAAGAATAAATTTATTGCTCATCAATTAGCTATTAAATAATTATTTTAAAAATTTTTTCTTTAATTATTTAACATTCAAAAAGAATTTCAAAGATATTCTAAACATTTATGCAATATTTATATATTATATTTTAATGTAGATTGTATTAAACACAATATCTATTTGAATAATTATATCTATAATATTTTATATACTACGAACATTTTGAATTTTTTTAGAAATGTGATTCTCATTTAAATTTTTATTTTATCACATGCTTGCTTCATTTTGTAATGATTATATTTCGTACGTGCAATGCTGAATTTTCAATTATAAGTTAACGAGAGAATTGAAGTTACAAAAAATTGGCCTTAATTCAATCAATTTTTTTCACATATAAAATTAAAAATATTTGTTTTTTTAAGTTATTTTTAATTTATGATCTAAAAAAATTTAAATAAACAGTATGGTTTGAAATTGTTTATGAATTTGATTGAATTTTACTTATTTCTATAATAAATCGCTGATTTATTTACTAATTTAAAAAATTCTTTGATCATCATATTTTTTGCTTCCTTATTATAAAAATTTTAGTTTATTCACATAAATCACAGCATTTATTTTTTTCTACTATAATAAAAATTTTGTTCTCAATAGGATATTGAATAAACCCTATACATTATAAATATTTTGAAATAAAAGACTATAAATAAAGTACGTAAAAAAAATGAAAAATTTTTACACTTAATTTCAAATTCATTAATATATTGATGATTATTGATTCAATAAATTATGTAGATTTCTCAAATAATTATCTGTTGATTCTTTAAAAAATTAATTAAAATACTCATTATTAATTATAGAAAATTAATCGAATCTTACCTACAAATAACAAATATCTTTTAAGGAAAAAATATTTCTATTTCAAATGAAAATATGAGCGAGAAATATTGTCAATAAATATTTTGAGGTGATTTTATTTACAAATATTTTGTTACAGATAAACTTGTTACTAATTTAAATAGTATGTAAATATATGAAATTTTGACAGTATTTTTTACAAATCTATAGGAAAAATTTTTAAATAAATTAAAAATGAATGAAAAAGCGATCAAATGTAATGGTTAAAATGAGAAAAAAAATTAATTATATTTGAACAATCTCAAAGGCATTAAAGAATTCTTGTGTATTATTTAGGAAAAAAATTTAACTTGATTTTTAGCTCCGAAAATGCCCAACAAAGTAATTTTAAGATTTTATTCCTCAAATAAGAAACATTCTATTTTAAAATTTCTTGGGAGGAAATTTTTCGAAAATGATTCTAATTAAAAATATGCTTGCCCTGAAGAGTAAGTCGATAACGACAGTTTTTAACAATTTGAATGAAAATCAACAAGTCATTTGAATTCAAATATTTTTTACAAGCATATCGGTAACAAATTTTACACACGAACAAAATGCGTCCAAAGAGCACTTGCTTTTTTGATCAACTTTTTAGGTAAAATATTTTGGTGAAAAAAAAACAAGCAATATAATGATAACGATGTTTAGTTTACCGGAACAATTATAATTTTGGTATAGTAAGATGATCTATTTTTTGAAGAGTTTTCATCATTTACAAAAGTAATTGAAAAGTGATCAAAGCATCTTCAGACTAATTCAAGATGCTAAGAATTTCACAAAGAAAATAATATACATAATAAAAAGTCTTTGAGTGTGTTTGAAGAAGAAAATGAAAAAAACGTGTTTTTTTTTAAAAAAAATCACATAACATCACTAGATTTAGAGAGAACTAATCACATATCATGAGGGGTGTATACACCTGTATATGTTACGATTGAAGAATGCGCATTTTTTCTTGAATATTTTATTGAAATTCATCATCTGAACTGAGTAAAGTTGTCTTTTCATTATAATTTGACTTATTTTGATTCAAGTTTTGAGCACGTTTCTCATTTTCTTGTGATAGAATGGTTGCCGCATTCTTTAAATTAAATTCAGCTTTCTGATTACGATTTATCGGTCTATTACGAATTGCAGCCTCAGTATCTACACTCCTCGCCAGCATGCTACTCACTTGAGTAGATTCAGATCTATTTGAGGTCAGTCTACTAGTAGGTTGTAAAGCATCATTTTGAGCAATAGAAGCAGAGCTACTATCGATTCCTTTGTTTTGTGGTTGATTAGAGAAATGTTGCTCATATTGAGAATATTGTGGATGAAAATTATGTATCGCATCTAAAAAAAATTTTATTAGTGATATTTTTGTGTTTAAAATGAAAAACTAAAACTAGATCGAATAAAATAAATACCCGTCATTATATCCTAGAAAATAAGAAAAAAATTAAAAGAAAATTAATAAATAAATGAGTGCCTATAAATGATTGTAAATTTACCTTTGGGTTCATTGATTCTTTGAGTGAATTCGAAATACTTTGCATTGTAACTGATCTTACATTATTATCATCTGGTGAACATGCGTCGCCATATATCTATTATTTGTGAATAAAAACGATTTTTTATTAATTTGACTTTCAATTGACAATTTATGGAGATAAATCAAACGATTTATGAACTTACATGATATGGAAACGCATATCTTAACGCAAAAGCAGCAAATAACATTTCAATACCTATAGAAATAATAATAATGTAAAAATATTTTTTAATGATAGAAAAATTCATTTGATTTATTTATATTTAAATTGCAAACTTACAAATTAAAAAATTTTGATATCCGGCTGAAACAGTGCCAGCACTGGCTTTTATTCCTTCAGAATAAAATTCAGGTAAAAGATTTAGCTTTTCCATTATAGCTAATATAACACCTTGCCAAAAAGATAAGAAAATAATTGATTTAACAGATCCGAATTTCCAAATCGGATCGTATGGCGATAAAAGATCTAATTAAATTAATAAATTTAAATGAATTATAATTATTAATATGATATTTACTGAATATTGAAAATATTTTTTTACCTTTAGTCGCTTGGTAAAATAGCAGCAGACCGTATAAGGCTAATGAAACACTAAAATTGTAGATCATTGTGACATAAAGATAACCAGAATCAGCACTCCAATCACCATCACGATATTTACCAGCTGCTTGCAATAATAGAACAATAATTGACATAAATGGTTTAATGATACAAAATTGAAGGGTAGCCTGTTTGCAAAATCTCAGAAAACCAATTGTATACGTTTTTCCATGAAGAAAACATGTTCCATAAGTCCATTTTGACTCTATAGGTCTACCACGAATTTCGATCTGTATATAAGAGAATAATTTGAAATCAATGGTTTTTTTTGTATTCAATCAATCATTACATACCATTATATTACCCTCACCACCAAGATACTCATAGCAAAGGGCTAAAAAATTATAAATAACGAATGCTGTGCCGATAAAAAGAGCATCAAATTATTAAAAATTTTCTTAATTTCTCAATTATATATATAATAAATTAAAAACTATTGCCCTTTGAAATCTTCGACAAAATTTTCTAACCACACAATAAGTATTAATATGAACAAATTATCGCTACTCAAAATTTCAAAGCTTATGTCAAAAAGCACTTTATCTAGCTTTTTTTATTTTCTATTTTTCATTATAGATTCATATTTAGAAGCATCAAATTTCGGTGAATCATATTACCGTAGTATATGAAAAAATTAATCAACTTACCTTCGTACCAATCTCTAATTGAATCAAAATATATATAATAATTATTTTTGAAAAATAACAAACTTAACCAACAATCAAAGCCATATATAGGTACTATGAACAATATTCTGATAATGTATTTTTGTTCTGATGGCAACGTATAGAATCTAAGGTGTTGGTAGATTTGTTGAGAAGAGATTATAAGTGCACCCCAAACAAACAGTCCAGCTAGAGCTTGGGCGAATTGTGTCTGAAGAAAAATAGGAGCGTAATCAAGTATAGTATGATTTGATGATAATGAACTGTTTGTGAAATTACTAAAGTTCGGCAACATAATGATGACATAAAGATAAAAAATATTTTCTCAATTACGATTAATTAAGTTTGTAGCTTAATTAGCCAATTATTCGTGATCTAAAAATTTCTCGTAAACGAACTTATATTAAAATTAATGTTGGGTAAATTATTCCGCAATTTGATCAACTAATTAGAAATTAAATATCTTTAAGCTCATTTTTGTATATTAAACAAATTAATCACTTTTCTGTTAGCAAAAATTTACACACGTAGCGAAAAGATTTACCCTGTTTTGAAAAAAAAAATTAATTAATTTGAAGAGCTTTTTAATTTCAATAAAATAATCAATTATTTTTATTAAATCTAATTAGATTTGAAATTTTTATCAAAAAAGAAATTTAAAAAAATGAAAAAAAAAACAAAAAAAATATAAATTTATATAACATATGGAATTGACATTTTATAGAAAAATAATGACAAAAAAAAAAGTATACAACAAACAGAATTTTTTCGAAATTGTGTCTCGTTCCATTCAAGCTTAATTACGCTGTTATCAGCTCAAATATATAAATTAATCATACAAATATTTAAAGATATTCAATTTTTATATGCTTTCCAAAAAAATATTAATGACCTAAATTTATTTAATAAGTTTATCAAAACAATGTGATTTCAAAGTAAAGGTGAAAATTAAAAATTTAAATTTAACAGATTAAGTAGACTGAATAAAATATCATGATAAGTGAACACAAAAATTTAAAACAAATAAATGTAAATAAAATCATGATATATTAATCAAATTTTAAACATATTGAACAAAAAGTGATGTTTATAGAAAGAAAAATTGAGGGTAAATATATTCAATTTTCAAATGATTGATAAATTTGAATAAATCAAAACATATTTGCTCAAATAAAAAAAATAAAATAAATGAATAATAATCACTGAACATAAAAATCGAATCGTGAAAACATGAATGACTCTAAATGCAAATCAAATTAAATGAAATTATATTGACAAAATAAATACTTAATTAAACATCAATCAATGGGTGTCAAATTAAGTAAGATAAATTAACGGACAAAGAAATCAATCTTGAATTAATCAAATCTAAATTATTATTATAACAGATAATTATTATTCCAAGCTCATTAAGATCAAATCATAAGTTTACAAAGACACATAAGATTATGAAAATGATCTATTAGATCATATTCTTCTAAATATTTCTTAATTTACATATATA
>BLXL01011212.1:0-10860 GCA_023170135.1 Acarapis woodi | reverse complement strand
GCGTGAGTTTTTTAAATTTTTACAAAATGAAATGAAAATGAAATAATCGAACCTAGTTTTTTTGTAAAACTGGTCGATCATTTTTGTGTAATGTAAATAATATTTGATAACGGTTATTTTTTTTTTAATATCAAATTTAAAAATATATATTCTAAATTTGACGTTCTAATTTTTGCACTATTAAAATATATATTTGAAGCAGATAATCTAATGGCGAACATTGATCAAGATCTAAAAAAGGGCTATTATTGACACATTTAAGTAGTAAATCACTGCTTTGAAAGATTTAAATATTTCTCATACTTATGTTTTAGAAAAAACTACTTTATCCTAATTATCATATCCTAATAGTTCATCATTTTTCGATCTTAATGTTTTAAAATATCATTAAACTAAAATTTATCCTTAAAAAGTTTTTCTTCTTCACATTTTGAAAACGAAAAATTTTACATATTTTATTATTATATATAACAGTATATATATTTTAGATATTTTCAAATCATTTTTTTTTTGTCCAAAAAACGAATATAAAATTTTCCATCATTACCTCTCTCTTTCTAAAAAACGCTTTTCTAAAAATTATTTTTGAATTTCAGGCTGAAGCTTTTTGTTCAACTATTTCTGTTATTTTTGTGTTTAGATCATTATCTATCATTGGCATTTTCCGAAACTATTTAATAATATGATTGAAAATTTCTGTCACTACTATCTTCAAGTTTATCGTTAAGCTGTAATTTTATAAAAATAAAAAAAGAGAAAAAAACGGAATTCGTTTCAAAATTTCAGACGACCTGTTTTAGTTATTGTCAATTAACAAGGCGATATCGATATTCGAAAAATTTTTTTCAAATTTTTATTTTTTTGGAAATTTATTTTTTTTTTGTTTTTTTTTTTTTTTTTGTTGATTAAGTCAATTTTTTCGATTTACTAATAATTTAATTTCAAATAATCGCTTCTCTATTTAGTCAAAATTTATTAAATGTTCAAAAACATTTCATGTGCAAGTAATTTTTCCCCCTTAAATTCGATTTCAAATAAGCTAATCGAAAAATGTGTGTGTTGTTACTTGTTCACAATAGCAATTTTTTTGAATTCGGATTTTTTTAAATCTAAATTTTCTTATTTAACAAATTAGCGGTTTTACTAAAACAATATTTTTGAATAAATATATATATTTCAATAGAACGCAAAAATATTACGATTAGTTTATCACTGCAGCATTCACTAGAATTAAATACTAAATTCATTTATCATTTTTTATTTCTAAATCTGTCAAAAAATTTAAAATAAAAAAGGTCAAGTCGGTGATAATAATTATTCAAAATGAAATACTTAAATTTGATTTGTTTGACACTAAATTCATAAATATTAATAATATTATTGGACAAAATATATGAATGCACAATTCAAAAAATTAACGAACTTTAAAATTTATTTTTAAGGGAAAAAATAAATTATCATAAATCTATCTGAGACAAATTGATACCAGAATTTTTTTTTAAATTCATAATTTAACAAAATTATACATCTTTCTTATCAAAGACATCTTTTAAAAAAAATATAAGAACAAATTAGAAAATAAGATGGTTAAAAATGCGAACAGGAAATCTAGTGTTTAATTTAATAATATATATATTCATAGGTATATGAAGATGTGAATCGAAAATTCTGAAAAAAAATTACGTTGCGAATATAATATTGATTTATTGAAATTAATTTAAAATATAAACTAAAAAAATTATTATTTTTGCTGTCGTAACTGCAAACATTGTAAATTATTTTCTTTTTTTCGAAGCACCCATTTTATGATCATGAAAATTTTAGAATGATTTCTTTTGTGATACAATCAATAAATTTCAATTTATAAATACAAATATAAATCAAAATAAATTATTAAATAATTAATTTTTTTCTACTCATGTCATTAACATAAGAAATTTAATTTAATTAGTGAACAAAGCAATCAACTTTTCAACGGTGTATTGAATGACTCATTAAAATTCTATTAAAATAATTGAGAATGCATATCTTGAAATAAAATTTTTTTTCAAAAAAAGTGATTCTATTTCATTTTAATCAATTAAATATCAGAAATAATTATATACATATATAAATAAAAAAAATTTAATTCAATTTTTTTTTATTTATTTTTCTAACAAAAAGTTTTTTTTTTTAAATAAACTAAAAATTTCTAAAAATTTTTGTTAATAATGGTGATTTTTATCAGATTGTCAAATAAATTTGAGTTTGAAAACAACTTAAATAAAAAATTTATCTTTACATTACTCGTTTTAATAATTTAATGATAGAAATCTTTTTACCCATCACTTTCTAATCTATATGTTTGTTAGCACATTTGCACATTTTAATAAATGAAAATCCTAAAAAAAAGTTCAGAAAAAAAAATTTCTCATTTTAATTGTACCCTGGGGCATATTTAGCACTATTCGCTTGTTAGGAATTATTTTTGAATCATTTTTCAATTTTTGTTCGCGAAAAAAAAAATTTTTATAGTCAAAAAATGATTTAATATTTTTAAAAGATTAATTTAGTTTATTTACTAGTCTTACTTAAAACATCATGCTGTTTATTGATGAATTTTATACAATAAAGTTTCTTAATCCTAGAGAAGGTGATTTTTTGTATCTATTAAAACTAATCAGAGCTATACTGATAAATCAGCAAAATAATAAAGGACTTAAAATTTTAAATTTTCAATTAATAATTTACAAGTAAGCTCTTACTTGCAGAAACCTGATCGAATTCTAATAATTTGAAAATTTTTAATAATGAAATTGAAAAATTAGACATATCAGTTCGGGGCAGGTCATATTATTTAGATCAATAAAAAATTTTGATCAATTCTGATTGTTATTAATTTGTTGCGCAAAGCATTATTCACATAAAAAATTAAAATTTTATAAATTACACATGCACTTTTATTAGTGCAATAAAATGTAATTAAATATTAACTTTGTATCAATTTCATAGAATCATTTTTTTCAAATGTTAATAGATCTCAGTTGAACTGGATAGCGATTTTTTAAATTTTTTGCTAAAAAGGTTAATTTAAATAATTATTTATATAATCTATTGAAAATTTTTCTTTGTAAAAGGCGAAAAATGAATCCTTTTTTTTAGAGCTTAATTAAAAACAAGATTGATCAAATTGAGAGAAGTTCACTTTAATTGGAGTAGAAAATTTTTGGAAAACATTTTAATATAGAATTGATTAAAAATTTTAATCTAGATCAAGTAATTGTGTTGAATGAAAATTTTAAGATTTACGACATCAAAATAAATATATATAAATTATTTTTTTAGGTGAATTTTTCTTTTTGAATTAATCACTGATAAATGAATATTGATGACATTAAAATTCCATTCTAAAAATTACACTTTCAATAAATTCAAAATAAAAATTTTATAATGTATCAAACTGAAATTTTATTGTAATTCGAATATTTCAAATTTTATTATTTGTCATTTGATATGACATGAAAATTATTCAGCAATTTCATTATATATGCAAATCATATGCCTCGTTATTTTCAAAATACCTTTTTTTACTCAGAAAATTTATCAAACTCTATAAAACTTATAAAAAATGATTTGAATCACAAATTTATAACTTTTTTTTGAATGAATATATTTTTTCAAACAAGCTTATATTCTAGTTTTTTTTTTAAGCTTTGAATTGCCCTTCCATTGAAAAATTATCAAAACAATTCAGATTGTGATTTTAAATGCTTGGTGATAATACCTATGATATATTTGCAATCTGTAATAGACAAATAGTGGCTACATTTTTACCGTATAAAGAATGAATTTTATTTAGACATTAGGTTAACGTAAAATTTTAAATTATTGTAAAAAAAAAAATAATCAAATAAGAGGATAGTGATTAGAATTAATTCTAAAAACATATTTGATTAACAAAAAATTAGTAGCTTATTAAATCGATTTGAATTTAATTTCACAATTACTTTTACTATACTTTGAGGAACTAAATATATAAATATAAACATAATTGGGAAAATGATAATTTCAAATCGATTAATGAGAAATATATCGAAATCATAAAATTTAGAAAACTGAAATGATTCATATTAATTTTCCATAAAAAAATTAAAAAAAAAATTGATATTTAAAGCTAATAATCAAAGTAATCCTCAAATTGATTCTGAGGATTATCAACTCTGAAGTACTATTCATATCATTTTTATGTTTCTACTTATCAAAATGCTATATAATTCATTTCATTTTTCAAATCCAAAAATGAAAAAATCATTTTTCATTTAGATCAGAATAAATTTAATTATTGTGCCTAAGCTAATTTTTAAGCCCTAAACAATCGAATATTTATTTCTTTCAAATTTAATTTTCTAACTTAATAGGATGTAAGAAAAATTAATCGCTTTCTATATACATTAAATTAAAAATCTTGATAGATTTAAAAAATTTGCAGTAAGAAAGTTTTAAACGTGTATAATTTTGTAAATTAGTTTGAATTTTATTTGATAGTTCATCAAATTTTAACAATGAATGGTAAAATGATAGCTGAAAATTTAAACAATTTATTGTTTTCAACAAAAGAATTTCTTTATTTTGAGAACACATCTTTTTAATTTTATAGTTTAAGACTGGGTCTTGAGAAATTTAGATGAACCAATTTTTCACTTTATTCTTTATTTTCAATATTTTAAAAGTTTTAAGTCAATTTTGAATAAATTTTTTTTTATGATTTGATTTCGTATGATGCAATCAGTAATATATAAACATATAGAACTCATTTCATTAATTTTACTCCGTTTTTTTGGACACCATTAATTGCATAAAACTTAAATAAGCAAGTGAAAAAGCTAAATGAAAATAATTGAGATATTATTTGAATCACAAGTTGCAATATATATAATATCATATGAATCGTATATGTGTTGATATGATACTTTCACTTTAGAAATATAAGTTTTAGCAAAATCAGTTAGTATTTGATCAAACAGAATACTGATTAGATCCTTATTTGCCTGAAATATTTATGTGTACAAGGGCATATATTTCTTTGAATTAAAAAATTAAAAAATTCACATTTTTAAAATTTTTAAAATTTTCGAAACTATTTATCAAGGGAAATGAGAATCATAAACTATTTTGAAATCTTGTTCGGTATTCGCAAAATTTTGTAGCCAATACCTAGAAAATATGTACTATTGATTTAAAAATTTTTTCAAATTATCTTATTCAATTTATATTATTAAATCAAATATGAATCAAATTTAAATTTTTAAAATCATAAAAATCTTTTATGATCTTAACAAAAAATAAGTTACAAATGAAATCATTTAATCAACAATTTAGGTAATTCGATGATATAAATAGTATCATTTAAAAAATTTTATTTTATCAATTTATTTGCTTTAAGTGTGAATAATCAAATTTGGTAGATTTTTTTAAATATAAACTTAATCTTTGAACAATAAATAACAAATCAAGACTTATTGAATAAATAATTTGCAAGCAATCTAAAAATGATTCATTTAATTTATCTGTTTAAAAATTATTTAAAATTTGATAAAATACATAAAATAAATTTAAAATTATTTATTCAATATTACGCTATAATTCATGTTTATTTGTGTATGAATACTAATTAAATTTACATTGGAAAGTATCTTGCAATTGAATTAAAATATCTTGAAACATAAACTTCAGTTTTAAGAAGGCTTTTTAATCATTGACTTTTTATTGAACTATTTATCTTCAAGAACTTGTTTCGTTGATAAGTTTTCAATTATTTTTAAGAATTTTAAATCTGCAGATCATTTGACTGGCCATTTATTGAAATCGATTTATCTGCCCTCACACTTATTTTTGGTTCAGCCAGTTAATTAATGCCCACTGAGTATATTCATTGACTCTCATTCATATTATAAAGAGTATTTGAAGTGAAATTTTGATTATTTTGGTGTTTTTATGATCGAAAATTGTGCACCTGTTCTTTATACAAACACAAAAATGCGTTGGCGAGATTTCTTTTTTAAACCAATTTTAATTTTTTCATTTTAGAAACTTTTCTTCTTATATTTATTCACTATTTCAAAAATAATGTGTTTCTTTAAAGAAATTCCAAAATATTTCTTAAAAAATTTCTCATTTTGAATGCAAAACATTTACTCTATCTTCAATGAAAGCAATTCTTCATTATCACTACTTGATAAAGATGATCTAAATCATGATTATTTGAATATGTGACTGAATCAATCTGAATCATCATTTAGATAGCATAATATGAGGGGGCATTATTGAGCACATATTTTTGATGCCAAATTCGTCAAAGCTTGAGTTGAAAATTATTTTTCGAACACAATAAACAGAATTTTATTCAATATTTTTAAACATAAATATTTTATGTAAATATTTAAGATTTAAAACAACAAATGAGTGGTGTCTGATTGTTGGAATTAATTTAATGATTAATATTGTAAAAAGTGTCTCAACATACATAGCTATGTTTTATTCCAAATTAATTGAGAAAGAACTTGCTTAAATAAAATTTTGCCTCATAAATATAGTTATAAATTATATCTTCTATATAATATATTTTTTAAATTATATTGCGATAAATTTTTTGTCAGAATAATCAACTTTTTTTTTGCCATTACTTGCTTAAAATCTATTTTTTTTTTGCATATATAAATAAAATTTTTTTTTCTTACTGTTGAGCTAACCGAAATTGAACACCTACTGTTATTTTTTAAAACGTTTGTAATTTTTCTTGCCCCGCGAGCAGGGAAAAAATTGACGTTAGATTTCTTTTTGTTTATTAATTTATCGTCAAAATAAGTCATGAATTATTAATAATCCCTTTGAGTAAAAGTTTGATAGAATTTGATACAAGACGGACTGACTCGAAAAAGAGAACAAAATTTTGACTTTTTCCCCAGTCTAAAAACTCAAGAACTTATTTAAATTTTAAGATGAATCAATTTATCTAGCGAATCAATGATTGAATAGGCTTAATACATTTAAATTAAAAAATTAAATCGATCTATAAGTCATAATTTGTGAAATAAGTAATATTTAGAACATTTACAACCATAGTAAATGAATTTATAAAAACAATGATGTAAATTTCTTCCATACATTAATATAAGCTATACAGAAATAATATAATCAGAAATCTATAATTAAGAATTAATATAAGTTAGGCTTGTTGCCTAGGTCATAAAATCATATTAATTTTACTTCAGTACAATTTATTTATTCAAAATGATTACTTTGTATGAAATTATATATAAAAGAAACTTGTAATTATTAGTATTTTTTAAACGTTCATTAAAATTAATATAAAAAGATGAATCCCTTTTCAATTTTTAATCATGTGTCTATACAATAAATAAATCTTCAAATTGTAAAAAAATCTATGGGTTAATTTATTTCAAATATCGCATCTTTTTATGACAAAACGAAAGTTCTTATTATTTTGCTATTACATAATGTAACAATAATATCATTTGTTATATTATTGAATGATAAACTTAATTTACAATTATTTGTAAAAAATTTTAAAATTTTGACATCTCATGATTTAATCTATGATTAAAAATTTTCAACAAGTCATAAATTCAAAAAATTAAAATTTTCGAAGTGTAAAACTTTTATTTATTTCTTTATAATTAAATAATAATGCTCGTAATTTTCTTTCACGATTCAAGTGAATGTATATATATTTTTATTATTTTTAGATTTGATATTAATTTTATAAAATTTGGTAAGTCATTGGTATTTTATGATAGAATCAAGAGTTTCAAATTAATCAAAAAAAGTTGAACTCATAATATTTAAATATTGAAAAATTAGCCTAATGTATTACGTTTCCGAATGATTTGTAAAATTAGTGTGATTTCTTAATTTCATCTAAAAAGTTATGAATTTTTGTTTTTTAGCGACTATATTTCTTCAAAAAAAGATAAAAAAAAAATGTCAATAAAATGTATCAATTATCATAATTTTATTTGATAAGTAAGTTAGATAATAAAATAAATATTCATTTTGAAAGTTTATTGCTAACATTTCAGAAAACGCCAACCAAACTTTGATTTTCATTTGAAAGATAATTTTTTGTCTAACAATAGTATCGCCTTCAACACTCAAGATTGAAGTTTAAATTATCTATCAGAATCTCAGATAAAAAGCGAATGAATTATATAATCCGAAATTTTTTTTCCTTTTTGGTGTTAAAAATTAGTCAATAATGACTTGCCTTATTAGGATTTTATACTAATCAGTAGAATTTGGAGGATTCATTTAGTGAATTAACTTTTTATAAAATGAATAAAAATTAATTTATTTAAATGTGAATCGAGATATGAATGGATTACTTTTTTACTTTTCAAACGTGAAACAAAAGAAATGATAAATTAATCATAATGATGATGAAATTCTATTCGACACAAATTAATTTGGATTTTTTTTGGGTGAAAAATATTATTTTGGAATACTAAAAATTTGATTATCGAAGCTAGATTAAAATCTAGTTATAAATAGAATTTTATTATTTTATTACTTCGCATTCCTTATTATGTACACAATATGGTAACTTTATACATTTTAATAATTATTCAAGAAAATTTTTCAAGAGAAAATGAAAAATATAAAGTTTTTCATGTCTTACTTTATTTAAAAGTTCCTGTAGCTTCTGTTGCCTCCATTTTTTATTGTTGCATTAAAAATTAAAAATTTTTAATTTTATTAAACTAATTAATAATTATTAGCGATTGAGTCATTAGATACCAATTAAAAAAAAAAACCTATTATGTTACAAATTTTTTTTTCAAATTTTTTTTTTCTGTCGATTCGAAATAATTAAGTTACTAAACGGTATCACACATTATATATTCCTAAAAATTATATATAAATTAAGTAAATCATATATTATTAGTTTCTTATTTAAAAACCTTCGCCTTGAGTTTAAAATTTTTTCTAATAATTGAATTATTTTATAAGTCAAAAATTTTGAAAGGCTTTAAGATATCTGATTTTAGTAATTCACCTATTGAACAATCTAGTTCTAGAATGTTAGCGCACGAGCAAAGAAAATTTTTCTCACAATTTTATCGTCGAAAATTCGATCTTAATTCGTGATTCCTTTTTTTGAGCTTAATAATTAATAAACAGTTTTGAATTGTGTTCGTACCGTCTAATTAATGTTGTTGGGTAAGTCAGTCATCATTTTGATAACACATAATTTAGATGCCACATGCAGTAAGATGATATGATTGTGATTGCTAATTAATGGCTGAAAGTATTTGGCTTCAATTATCCCTTACTTGAATAAAAAGATTACTTTGCTAAATATCGTCGAGTATTTTTTACTTAAAAATTCGAACTTTTCTTTTTTGATTCATTTTGCTTTCTTTGCTCTGACTAAAAATAAATACCCTTTAATCTTTGGAAGAATTTGCAACACACAAATGTCTATTCGTAAAAATTTATTCTTTTGTATTATTCGATTTTTTAAGAAGTATTATAAAATTTACTTTAAAAATGATGATCAATTTTTCTACATTCAGTATAGATAAAATAAACTAGAAAATTATATTTAATTTAATTCAAACATGAACTTTGTCGGAATTGGTGAATCAACAAGCGGTCAAACGTGTACTATTTTTTTTTTTATGATACTGAAAAAAGAATTAAAATTTTAAACTTAGAGGAGCTAGAGTCATTTGAATATTTATATTTAATTTTAAAGAGAAAAAAGTTTATTCAAAATCTTTTAGCATCAATGGGTCGTAAATTTTTATTATTCATACATTTGCCATCATTATCACCATACAATTTAATGGCTTTTTATTTAATCAAACGTATGTTATAATATGAAATATTGTAACAAAACTATTTATTATTTATTCAACAAAAAAAAAAGATATGATAAAAATTATCAAAATAGAACTTCTATTATTTTTGAATCGAATCAATTAATAATTATTTAAATTATATGTTGGTAAATCATTATTTAATGATTGAAAAATTTCAAAATTAAATTTTCTTAATTTTTAGACATATATTATTGAGTTTATTAACTGTTGTAATTATATTACTATTGAATATTATACTATGTGTTTTAAGGTAAAAATTTAATTGAGATTATAATTCAAAGTATATATAATAAACTAAGTCACAATTCTTGATGATTTAATTCATATTATTATTATTTTTTTATAGTAAGATTTTAAACACTGAAACCGTAACTCTTACTTTTATCAATATAAAGATTTTATATATTCCAATCAAGATATTCTTTCAAATCATATATATATCAATTTTTGAATTAAGAAAATTACAATAACTCATCTACTATCATGAATACCAATTCCTTTAAAATTGAATCAAACCTCAAAAGGTAAATAATTCAAATTTTGTTTTATTTCCAAATCTTTTTGAAATTTTTTAAAAAAATTGACCTTTTAAACAAAACAAAGATTTTTTAGCATTCAGAAACGTTTTGTTGAAGATATTAATGTTTCGTTTTTCAAAATGCAATACTTTTTTTTAAATTAATTGCATTTGTGTTTTTAATTCAATTTTTAAATTACTTAAGTAAAACTGAATAGATTAAAAAATTGTGAGCATATCATTTTCACTCTTAGAATCTTGAAGCCTAATGATTAAATCTTGATTCATTAATGAGTTATTTCAATAATTCAAATAGAATTCATATAAAATAATAGATTTGATTTTAAACATACATTTACCAATTTTCTAAACAAAAATGCATAATTTTTTTAAATAAAAATCAGAAAACAAAAATATCATCAAAATACTTGATTCAAGTTAAGAACAGGAGGTTTTATTGTG
>BLXL01011209.1:0-10607 GCA_023170135.1 Acarapis woodi | reverse complement strand
TAAGAAAATTAAAATTGAAATATAAAAATTGAAATCAATCACCAATATTGAACTCACCATCTTCTAAATTTACTGCTACATAAAAGCCATTCGGGTCGATCGCTTTGAATGTTTGCACAGAATATTTGCCTTCATAAAGTCCTATTTCCTTCCATATTTCTAAAACTTGCTCAATATCATCATCAACCATCAATCTAATTTGATAAGGTGGACAAATTTTATTTTTTTCAAGAGCCATTTTAATTATTCGTAAAAATTCTAGAATAATAAAAGTCAACTGGTGGAGAAAATTTTTAGAAATATTATACTAAAAATCGGTTGATCAAAAACAGAATATGAAATTGTAAAGGAAATTAATGAAAAACTTTCAATTTTTTTTTGATAACTTTAAATAATATATAACGAAATTCGACAAAGGTAGCCTTCTTTTAGAAGTTAAAATGAAAAATGAAAAATATTAACAGACCCAGGTACTTTTTGAAAATTTTTTATTGTAAAACTCAAATTGAGCATTTAGAAATGCATGTTCTGCGCTGAAACAAATTTTCGATGTTAATTCGATTAGTGATGTACGAAACACACGCGCACTAGTATCAATATTAGAATAATTTGTAACGCTGCTTTAAAGTTTCTGCTGATTCCTTAATTTAATTTTTGGTTGAGAAAATATTCTTATTTCAAATGATAAAATAAGCAATATAAAAATAAATATCGATAAAAATCGCTTCAATATTTTGCACTGGAATTGATTGCAAAAAAAAACACAAAATTTGAAAAAAATATTTATAATTTTAATAAATTTAAAAAAAATTCCTAAATTAATTTCAAGCATCATAAAACAAATAAAAATATTTAACAATCTAGGAAGAACTATTTTAAGAAAGTAACGTTTCATCAAAATCATTTGCATACTCTTTAGGTTCAGTTTGTGATGCAACACGTCGTAAAGTTTTTGATAAACATATTTCTAGTGAAGATCTTGGTCCAACGTCTAATTGATTGATTAAATCATTTACAACTTGATCGCCTTCTCGTAATTTGAGCACGTTAATAATTGCCTGTTCAGAATTTGATTTTACAATCGGATTTTTTTCTTTTGTACCGTTGACCAATAATGGTACCAATATTTTAAGTAAAGATATATTTAGAGTTTTAGGTTTATATTTATTAGCGAGGAACAAAGATGATACTGCAACACATGTTTTTATTTCGTTGTTCGAGTGATTCATACATTTGGAGAATGCTGTCAATAGTTGCGTAGATATATCCATTTTTTTATTTAATCTATAGAGAAAATATTCTGTGCAAACATTCAAAGCGATCGACCCGAATGGCTTTTATGTAGCAGTAAATTTAGAAGATGGTGAGTTCAATATTGGTGATTGATTTCAATTTTTATATTTCAATTTTAATTTTCTTAAGTCATTTATATAATGGTGCGAATAATTATTTGCTTAATTGATTTAATAATTTTTTTCGTAGCTTATTTAAGTAAATTATTATTTTTCATTGTTTGATTGAATTTACTCTTAATTTTTAATTTCAAAATAAAAATTTGAAAAAAATTATTTGTAAATGGTTGATTCCATTTAAAAAAATTGAGTAAATATGCATCGACTGTTTGTTAAACAATTAATCATGTTTGCGAATTTTCACTTGATTTTATTTATAATATGAATAAAATTCATAACAATCTAATAGAAGCTTATACTCGAATATATACAAGAATGCGCAGGTTAAATAAAAGATAATGATTTTTTTGTTCGCTTCCAAACATCGATTTGCTTGCATTTCCTGTTTGTCAAATCGAGTAAAAATTATCTATATTTTGTGTAATCAAAGTATATGATTCGTCATGTGCTATTCATAAAGAATTTTTTTTCTTGAATATATTATTTTGAATGAAAAGTCATTTATAATAAAATATATTCATTTAAAAAAATAAATAAATAAAAAGTTTAAATCGTATTGTTCATATCAAAAATTTTACCTTTCCAAAATCGAACATGAAGAATACGTTTCTTAAAACACTTGAAAAACTTTAAAATAAAAATTTAGTCGAACGTATTACAGAAAATCGTTTTAACTTTTTAATCAAACACATTATCTAATAAAAAAACCTTGGCAAAAGATAATACTAGTTGATTAGATACTCGTTTCAAAATTTTTCTTAATTTTATTGAATAAGTATTTAATTATAATCTTATAAAATAGTGAGTCATCCAATTAAAAATATTTCATAATAATTCATAATCTAATTCAATTTATACATGATAATATTAAGCCGAATGACAGTGACAAAAAAAACGAAAATAAAAAAAAATAATTTCTAATGTTTGTGAAATACGTAAAATAATTTTCACTATAATGATGCTTTTAATATTTAATCAAGTTTTGATGTGCAGTAAAAGGTAAGAATCAATATGAAATAGATGTGATAAGGTCACATATTAAAATATATTTGTAATATATACTATACATATTAGGCAATACATCATATACAAGTGAGTAATAATGCAGAAATTTTTTTAAAAGACCTAGATTGGTGTCATTAACGGAAATGTTCAAAGAGCGAATATAAAAAAATGGCGAAAAGAGTGAATATAAAAATGTGCAAACACCTTAAACTGAAAAGATGTTCAAGATATCTCAAGAGAGATATTTTCTTTTCAAAAATTTTAATATACTTTTCTAAAAAATTCCATCCAAATATCTGGGCCAATATCTATTTAAGGCACAATATTATTGATCACAACAATAAATTATGACTTAACAATGCATTTAATATGAGTCTATTAGATAATCATATTAAAATCATATCGTTGATTCGTGTTACCATTATTTTTTAATTAAATGGTACATTCTCTTCTTCTATTTCCCTTTTTGCTTTCGAATTCTATCAAATTATTATTAAAGATATTTCTCTAATTCGCTGTTTGATGAAAAGAATAAATTTGTAAAAAATTTATTTCTTCATAATAATTTACATTTTTCTATAAACATTCGAATCTTACATTCAATATTACTTGTGTTTATGTGATAAGAAGGAGATTTAGCTTTTGCTCTGGACATTATCAACAAATGTGATATGAAAAAATATTGTAATGAAAAGTTTGATGAATTCTTATTTTGTGTTCTTGAAAAAAATACTTTTCTTTTTTGTTGCTTATTAATCATTCAAATATAAGATTATCATATTATTCTAATATCTATAATAGCAGATAGAAACAGAATTTTTTTTAATAGTATTTGTTCTTGAAAGGAGATGCTTTCTTGAAAATCAATTTTCATAAGCTAAAAATTTTCTGCTATCGCCTTTATTTAATAATTTAAAATAGTTCTAAAAAGATAAAATAATTGAAGATGTTTTTTTTATTGGAAATTGTTCTCATATTTCTCATATTTTTGAAATATTGAAAAAGAGTAAAATTGATATATCACATTTTAAATATCTATTATGAACATAAATTGTATTATCAAATAAACATAAATTGAATATATATTCTTTTCAAATGTGTGAAAATAGGTAAAATTATTGGTTCGTGCGGTGGTGCAGCTTCACATCCTGATTGCGTGTTTATTGGTCTTTACGCAGTACGAAAAAAGTATCAAGGATTAGGTATCGGATTAAAGATGTTTCAAGCTGTTATGAAACATGTTGGCGATAGAGTAAGATTTTTTTGAAATTTTGTCTATATTTTTTGTTCAATATTATAATTTGAATTAAAACAGACAAATTAAAAAATTCCTTAAAATTTTTTAATCATTTAGAACGCTGGTTTATATCCTGTTGAACATCATTTAATTACCTACAGAGATAAGTGAGTACAGATAAAAAAATTTATTTTTCAATTATAGGAATTCGAGCGGAAAATTTATATGTTAATATATAAAAAAAAAAATTTTTCGCTTTCTTAAAATAACTGATTTGCAATTTTTCTGTTAATTTATTTTTGGAATAAATAAAATTGAGTAGAGCTGGCTTTACCGAACGAGATAATTATGAAGTGATTGTATATGAAATTGAGGATACCATCTGTACCGATGATCTTGTTCATCATATTTCGAATGTCAAAATTGAAAAAATAAGAGAAGAATATATGAGTAGATTATTAGAATTTGATGAAAAAATTGTTAAGCATAACAGGGAAAAATTGCTTAGATTGACATTCAATGAACCAGAAACAATAAGTCGGCTTGCTATCGACTTAGATAACGGTAATGTGCTTGCTTACGGGTCATTGCGAACGCATAATGTAAGCAACAAGGTTATGGGTGGTCCAATTTATGCTATGAATGACGGTGTAGCCGAACTTCTTGTTTATCATCTAATCAAAGATTTTCCTCTCACTAATCATGGATTAACGATTATGATACCAGATTGTAATTATGGTGCTCAACGAATGGCCAAAAAAATGAAAATAGTTGAACTCTATCGCCTTTGCAGACTTTTTACCAAACGCATACCAAAAGGAAAGATGGAAAAAATCTATTGCATTCATTCACCTAATTTCTATCCATTTTAAAATATTTTTAGCGATTTTTTTCGAATTAGCAAAATTTTAATTTTTTAATTTCAAAGGATTAAATATCTTATAAATATGAAACCTAGCAGACTACTGAGCTACGACATAAAGATAATCCTAGAAATTTTATTAAAGGCATTTAACATGTATGTTTATTATTCACAGACTAGTTTATAAAAATAAATCACACAGATATTATTCTTTAGTTAATTATACAAAAAATTAATTCTAAAAATTTGGATTTTATTTTATTGTATATTATCTAAGTTACACATTTTTTTAGCTCAAATTTCAATAACCAAAAGACCTAAATCGGAATTTAATAAAATTGATTTAGATCCTCTATTGTCACATTATTCATCATTGCTCTTGAAATGTTTATCCAATTGACAGCTTGATTCACATTATCGTCAAAATTGGGCTGCTGATCGAAATTCCAATAAATAAATTGATCACTTTTTTCTGCTGTTTTTAATTCAGCTTCACTTATATTGGATGCATTCAAATTTGAAATTATGTATTTTTCTGGTAATTGAATCATATTACCGTTGAATGGCCGACCTCTAAATGATACATCATATTTAGAATTATCTTTCTTCACTATTGCTGGCTCGAAAAATTTGCTAACCTATTTAGAATCAATTAATTTTGAGATATTTATTGGGCAATGAATTATTAAAAGTTTAAAATTATTTGTTATTACTGGTTAATCAACTTGATTAGTTTATTTTAAATTTATTCGAAAGAATACTATAAATCAACCATTAATTTATAAAAAATAAAAAAAAAATTAAAAAATTGAATTTGGAAAAATATGATAAAAAAAAGAACACACACCTTTGCTTGGCCTGTATGCTCTATTTCACAATTGATATAATGAAATCTGAATTTATTTTCATAATCTTTAGTCGAATATTTTATTTGTTCCATTTTTTTTTCAACTTACTTTTCATCAAATTGTATTGCTTAAATGATCATTAAAATAGCCTTGTTTACTTTCTTTGCTGAAACAATTTTTAGTCATTTACCGCCAAAAATAAATTTTGAAAAATATTTTAAATTCAAAATTTAGAATTTGTACTTAAAGCATGCGTCTAAACCTATCAAAAAAAATTTTAAATTAATATTGATTCATTAAATTCGGCGAAATTTTTTAATAATTTTTTAATTGTTTATTCACAACATAATGATTATACTAATTACTTTCTAGTAATTTGTTTTTTTTTTTTGAAAAAAAATCAAGTGAATTTTGAAAATCCCGCTTTCATTTCAATTAATTTATAATTCTTATTTTGAATAAACACGGTGGTATGAAGATTTGTGTTTTCAATTTTATTCTCAATTACATTGAGATTTTATTAATTTTAATTTCTAAATTTATCTATACTGAAGTAGATATTTTTTTCAACATTTTAAAAAGTGATTTAGATTTGTATTGTAATTTAATATATTAGGATAATTTAAAATGAATAAAAAAGATATAGACGATAAATTAAGAAATAACCAAAATAGTCCGTTTCTGATTGGTGTGGGAGGTGGGACTGCATCCGGCAAATCGACGGTCTGTAAAAAAATAATGGGAGGTCTGGGTCAAGATTTAATTGATAACAATCAACGTCGTGTAGCCTGTATTTCTCAAGAATCTTTCTATAAAGTTCTAAATGAGAGTGATAGGTATTTGATATTTTAATCCAAATCGTTTTTTTCTACTCATTTTTTCCTATTGTTAAACAGAATCGCAGCCACCAAAGGTATATATGATTTCGATCATCCGAATGCTCTTGATAACGAATTAATGCTGAAAATGCTGAAAGATATTTCAAAAAACAAAATCGTCAAACTACCAGTTTACGATTTTGTTACCCATTCAAGGTTCAATATTTATTTCTTTACATAGTAGTTTGAAATGATAAAAAAATTATTCTGTCTATTAAGTTCAATATTTAATATTTTATTTCATAGAAAATCTAATGAATTCATAACAGTTTATCCTGCTGATGTTGTACTGTTTGAAGGGATACTTGCCTTTTATTTCAAAGAAATTCGTGATCTATTCGATATGAAATTATTTGTTGATACTGATCCAGGTAATTAGTTTTTATAATCTCTAATTATCTCAATTGTAGAAAGTCAATTAAATAAATTTTTTTTTTACGTTCAAGCAGATACCAGGTAAATTTTTATTTTATAATCAATACATTTCTTTTTTTGATTTTTAATTTGCTAATTTTTTAAAAATTATTTTTATTCAATTTAGATTAAGTAAGCGAGTAATTCGAGATGTACGAGATCGGGGACGTGACTTAGAATCGGTAATAAATCAATACATAAAGTATGTCAAACCTGCATTTGAAGAATTTTGCCAACCTACTAAAAAGTGGGCAGATGTGATAATACCAAGAGGGGCAGATAACGAAGGTATTTTTTTGAAGCTCTTTTCGTATCTCAAACTTTTTTTTTCATATTTTTAGATAATTTATTTATCAACTGGTTTATTGTTTCGATCTAACAAAAAGAATATTAGATCTTTAAATCGTCATTATTAAATTACAAAATCTTTCTCTCTCATCTATTCATCTCTTCTCAAATGCTTTAAAAAAGGAAATATCGATATTATAATTAAAATTCTATCCAATGCTCTCTCTTCTTTTTCAGTGGCAATAAATTTAATCATGAAATACGTTGAAAGATACATTGAACAATGTGATGATAGAAGGCATTCTAGAGTCCTATCGAATGGAACACTCAATGAATGCAATCAAATATCTAGATTAGGCCACATACATTCGATTAGTCTTGACAAGCTTGATACACTTAAGAGTGATGGATTTATAAAGAATCAGACTCNNCAATCAAGATCAAAGTTGGAATTCCTCGTTTGACAGGCATAATAATAGATCAAATTACAGAAATTACAATAACAATGCACCATACACTTACGGCACTCAATCAGTCTACATGAATAATACTAAACCCTATAATAGGAGACCATATTAATCTGATTAGAACTCAATTATTTTCTAAAATGTCATTGGAATGGTAATGATTATAACATATCCACGTCATCAGGTTTTAAGATAGACGTAATTCAAATTTTTCATAAAATTTGCTTGAATAACAAGAAAGCACAATCTGAATGTATATAAAATTTATGTAACTTATTTAAATATGTGTATTGATTTTTGAATTATTAGTTTGTGAATTAATTTATTCATGCTTATTGAAAATAAATTTTGAAAATAAAATATATCTTTTTTTAAATAATTTTTTTTTGCCGATTCGTTTATCATATTTGTATTCAAAAATTTGTAGAACCATTTCTGCATTCATATTTTTGTGACTTTCAGATAAATATTTGTTACATTATTTCATCAGTTTGATAAAAACAATCAAATGAGATTTTATTTAAATTGAATAAAAAATTTTCATACAATATATATTCGTAAAAAAAAATCTGAATAAATAGATATTTTGAAAAAAGATTCTCTAAATCTTAAATAAATTTGATAGGAAAATGAATTTTTTAGAGCATTAATTTTCAACACCAAAGAAAAAATTTCAAATTAATGCTAAATTGAATTATTCCTGAGGTTTGTTTCAATGTTATCTGGAAATTTTAACCAGATGATTTTCATCTATTCAATATATAACTTAATTAACTACATTTGAGTTTTTGAATTTTTAAAAATTTGCGCTTTTTCAAATAATTTTTTATTGTGCGCGCAAATCATACTATTTCTACACAAAGAATTAAGTTTTTTAAAATATTGTAGCAATCATTAGGAAAATTATAAGATAAGTGATCATGAATGAAAATCTAGAATACAAAAAAAATTTGATCAAAGAAATTCGAAGATTACAACGAAGTGATTTTATTTATGAGAAATTATTGGAAGATCGAAATGAACAATTAATGAAATTAATTGAAGAACAACAGAACAGTTCAAACGAACAAAGTTTTGTTAAGTCGGCGGGTGATAAATTCAAAAGCAAACTCTCTACTAAGATCAAATCAATAGACTATGATCTCAAATATGTCATCGAAGAACTTGACACAATTATTAACATTCTCAACGAAATGAAAGATGCTAATAATATGATGGAAATATAATGAATTCCATATCAATAATATGACTGAAAATTGTTAGAAAAATAAATTCATTTTATACATTATTCA
The DNA here is from genome assembly GCA_023170135.1 of Acarapis woodi. Lineage (NCBI taxonomy): Eukaryota > Metazoa > Arthropoda > Arachnida > Trombidiformes > Tarsonemidae > Acarapis > Acarapis woodi. The sequence continues at coordinate 1,904 of BLXL01011209.1, read as the reverse complement.
ATACTTTTTATAAATAGTGTTTACGTAAAAGTTAATAAATATATTTTTCTCATTTACTTAATATCATTGGTATTTAATTGAATTTTATTATATTAAGACAATTGGTGACTAAGTTTACTAAGGCAGTAAAATTAAATCATTTTTAAAAAAAATTATATATTTAATAGATGTAAATATATTGTGTATTTATCAATTCTTATGATTAGAATGATCACTTTTTATTAAGTTAATTCATTCTGTAATGGACCGTGTAAATTGTTAACAAATAAAATTTATCTTCTTAAAATGATTTTGTTGAAGTAAATTATGTATCTAAATGATATGATCCATCCAAAAGATTGAAAAATTTTTACAAATTTGATGAATTTTTTTCATGTTAAATTAAACTTCTCATTCCTATTGGAAGTGATTTAAGTAAATTTAGTTGCGTTTCAGATCTAATCAGTTTGACTAGAAATTTTTGAGTATAAATATTTGTCTGATTAAATAATTTTTTTCCTTAACGGATTTGCGTGTTTGATTATAATCTAAATTTAATTAGAATTTCATTCTTATAAAAATTTATTGCTAAAAATGTGAAATAAGTTTTTTCTAAAAATAGTCGTTCAAAGTTTCAATTTGAATTTTTTTTCAAATAAATTAAATTTTCTTGAATTGACAATAAATTAAGAAACCAATTTCGAATATTGCTTTTGAAGAGCTTTATGACCTATTTAGTGTTTAAAATTATTTAAGATCGAAGATAAATTATTGTTAATTATGCGAACTTAATAATTCGATAATAAAATTTTTAGATGTTAGACAATCATTGTTAATTGCAAAATAAATATCCTCATTGGACTTTATAAGTTTATCTCAATGATTGGTTATATTAATCGGTGTCATCGATCTAGAATTGTTTTCTTCTTTTGCATTAACTAATGATTCATGTAAATTTTTGACTAACAGAATACCAAAATCTCCATTATGATTTGGATTCTCTTTGTTCTTCAAATAATCACTTATGGCTTGAACAATCAAATCGATCGCAACTAAAAAAAAAAAAATTTCTTAATTAACAACTTATTTATTATTTCGAATATAAGATATTGTTTTTTTCTTGTGTATTAAACTTTTTGTCAATCAACCTTATTTACAATATAATTTGGTGAAATTCGTTAAAAAAAAATATCAGATTTAATAGTTTTGCAATAATAATAACAATCATTTATAATCATAGGATTTTTATTGATAAAATCTAGCCATTATTTTTTGATTCAGATAAAGGCTATAAAAACAACGAAAACAAAAATATTTCAAGTTGAATAAATTAAAAATTGTTTGATTAATTATCTGATATTAATGATTTAATACAAATCCTAATCAGATTGAAAGTATATAATAAAGTAAAAAAAAGAAATTTTCGATTGAAAAAAAAAAAAAGATATTTGAAAAATTCACTTTTTACATAAAAAAATTCATAGAAAAATTCATATCTCAAAGAATTTACTTCTGGTTGATAAAAAATAATTACGATTTCGACGATCATATAATCGAGACCAATAAATTAATAGCCTATTTTGGTAATATTTCTAATTAATAATAATAAATTCATTTTTAGAGGTCTGATGTTTATCATCGCAATAGGTGACCTGATAGCATAAATTATTGACTAGGGCTTGTATTGAATTAGTATTAAGATGTGGCTGTTTTAGAGTCTGATTCTTTATAAATCCATCACTCTTAAGTGTATCAAGCTTGTCAAGACTAATCGAATGTATGTGGCCTAATCTAGATATTTGATTGCATTCATTGAGTGTTCCATTCGATAGGACTCTAGAATGCCTTCTATCATCACATTGTTCAATGTATCTTTCAACGTATTTCATGATTAAATTTATTGCCACTGAAAAAGAAGAGAGAGC
>BLXL01011208.1:0-10035 GCA_023170135.1 Acarapis woodi | reverse complement strand
TGAAATATATACTTAAAAAAAAATCAATTAAAAAAAATTTAAAATTCTCCCAAATTTTTATTAGGATTTTTTGATAAAAACTTTTATTTAAAAATTTTTTTGTTTCAAAAATTATAATTAATATAAAAATTAAATTTTTATTTCAAAAAACAAGTTAAAAAAATCGAATTCATAGAAATCGTTTAATTTTAATTCAACTTTGAAAACCGATTTTAACTGACTAAATTATTACCCTCATATTTATGAATTAAGATTGTTTTATTTTAAAATTTCTTTTGAACGCTTGAATGGTTTTTTGACACAGATTTCCATTAACTAACTAGAGCAAACTAATTTTTTGATGCCCTATATTTTCAAATAAAAACTTATCCAATTGATTATAATTTCAAAGTGTTTCTATTCCGATAAGCAGAATGTAGAAATTTAATTTCTTTAAATAAAGCGATAAAAACGGTAGTTTATTAATATTTTCATTTTTTTTACAAGAATCTCTTTTTAACTTAAAACACTTTTACCATCATTTAAAAGTATCAAATCATTCTCCTTTTATAATTGTGTTCCAAAATTCAATGTAACTTCAAAGTCTTATACGCAAAAATTAATTAATTATGTTCATAAATATTTAAATAACTAAATAACATGACAAATCTTTCGTATTAAGATATAAGTATTTGATAGTGAAAAGAAAAAAATTTTTTTTCAAAATTTAAAAATCAACGTTTTAAATAATAAAAGAGCATTAAACCATTAGCGACTGATCTTTCTGATAGAATTCATAAGTACTAAGTTGTCATAATAATCAAGAAAGAAACTTTTTCCATCAATTTAAGTTTTGCAATATTAACAGCAAGTTAAATGTTAACAAAGAACTCAATTTCGAAAGATGCGAATCCTTAAGGTATATATGATTTTGAATAAGTATTTTCACAATGGAGCCATATTATCATATGATGCACACACAATAGAAAACTAAAAATTTTCTCGATAAAAAATGAGCAATTTTTCAAAGCATCATTATTTTTTTAAAATTACTAGTTTCAATTTAATAAAAGCTGATTCAGGAAAACAGGTGGAATAATAAACACTTTGATTTTTATAATTATTAAACAATACGCACATGATAAAATTAATTAAAAATCATTATCGCCTTCACAAAATTTAAAGTAACATTCAAATTATTCAAGTTCAAGAACAATAAAATTCGTTATTAAATAAAATTAAGTTTCGTTGAATTGAATTTTCAAACAAAATTTTCTTGAGCAAATTCATTTATTCTACCTAAATATTCGTTTAATATTTTATTATCAAAAAAAAAAAATTCAAAATTCAAATTGGGATCATATAAAAATTTAAAATATTCGATCTTAAGTTTAGATAGAAAATTTGTATGTCATAAAGACAAAAAATTTAAAATTTTATTTTGACTATTTCAACTTAATCGCTTTCTTTATTGAATAAAGATAAATTTGATTTTATGAATATTGAAATTGAAATTTTATTCAGTTCATAAAACAAAATAATTTAATTTGATTAGCATTTGAATTAAGCTAGTTTTCAATAATTTTTATTAAATAACTTGAAAACTAAAAAATAATTTTTCAATCAATTTAATATTGATTGTAATATATCATTAGAAACAGTAATTTATTCGAAATTCTGAAAAATAAATTTTGTAGTTAATTGTTTCACACAATTTTTACCCCGATAAGCACGTTATTTTCAATAAATAGAAATCGTGCATATTTTCATATAAAAGTTCGCTGGTATAAAGACAAAAAAATTAGCGCAACGGAAAGACTCTACACTCTTTTTTTTTTTCTCATGTTGTATCTTATGTAAAGAATTATTTTCGATGAATCTATTTGCAATCTTTATTCGTGCCGATTCAAATCAATTCGAATAAAGATGATAATAGAAGATTTCAATCTTTAAATGTGAAAAAAATAAGCAACAGAACTACTATTTTATAAAAGCTAGCTTCTTAAATATGCTAATTTAAAATAACAGCGATTTAAAAACACCACTGTCAAATATTTTATTAAATATAAAACTAAAATTTATTTTAGAATGGCAAACAAAGAAACAATAACAAAAATTCAAGATTATCGGCTTTATTAGCAAAGAAAAAAATTTATCTTTTCTATTAGGAAAATTTCTACAAACCATTATTTTATGAATTCAAATGAGATCTTAACCCATTTTTTAATAAATTAATTGACATCTTCAAAATTCGAAACATTTTAGATTATTTGTATTCTTAAATTTAAATTCTTAGCTCAAGCAGGTGTGTTTCAATTTTTTTATTTATTTTTGATTGCATTAAAGCTCAATTTTTTTTTGAATTGATGTTAAGTGATTAAATGCCGTTCGTTGTGCTTTAACGTAAATAAGCAAGTTGAAATAAAGAAATCAGAATAGAAATGAGAGGTATCATATAATGCGATAATTATACAAATTGTAAGTAGATTGCTTTTTTTCGTTGAGTTTGTAAATCAATTAATATGATTTATTACGATCAAAATTTTTAAAAAAGAATTAATTTATAAATGGTAAATGGTTTAAAATATTTTTATTTAGAATTAATTTTTATACTGATTCGTTTGTTTAATGATTTTTTTGTATCTACTCAAACGGTTTACAAATTATAAAATGAAAATTGTAGGTGATGGTTTGTTTTAGTTGTAAGAGTATCGAGTTCTGAAACAAATAGTTCAGAATAAATTAGGATATCTTCCTCAACTTTTGTATTAAAATTTATATGAAATCAAGTTTTATCACACGACAATAATAAACTTTAATTTGATTCACATCATTTAGTAAAAAAAACCATTGATATTTTGGCCAGTAGGCATCAGGTACTTTAAGTTGATAAATTTAAAATTATTTTTATGATTCGCAGTCATAATCGAAGAATCATTAATTAAAATTTCCATATCTTATTATTCTTCAAAAACACAATAGTATGTGAGTTTTTTAATTGTCGAAAATTTATTTTATAGGGTTCTGATCTAAAAATTTTTGTAGTGAAACAATCTTCTGTAAGATTGAAAATGAATTTTGAAAACGAAAATTTCATACATGTAATTTACTGAAATATATATCATATGAGTAAAATAATCAGATGTAGTGATTGCTTCTAAAATTTGATTTGAATTTCTTAAACTAAATATACTATAAATTTTTGAAAAAAAAAAAATGCTTCAGATCAATATATGAATTTTACTCTAAGAAATTTATACTCTAAGAAATTTTTGATTGCTCAAAATTCAAATCTTGCTCACAATTAAAATCTTGTCGATAATTCAATCTAAACATCTACATAGAAATTCTTATTAAAAATTTTTTTAACGTATTTCTAGAGATTTATATATAAAAAAATTTGCATGAAACGCCAAAACAGTTTAGAAAAATTTATAATTCTAATATTTTTTTCTTCTTTTCAAAAAGGTGTAATTTTTTTGAAAATTTTAGACTATTTTGAATACAGAAAAAAACTGTCAATTTAGCCAATATTTCAAAGCTAAATAAAATTTGTTTATTTTTATCATTTTAAAATTCATATTTTTTCTAGGTTTGAAATATTTTCTGTTTAAAATTTTAAATTACAGCACTGCGATGGAACAGTTAGAGATATGACAATCCAAATTGAATCAGATATTATCAATATAAAAAATCAAATTTATGCTTTTAAATTTAACCTTTTTTTATTAGTAAATAACCTAAAGATTTATCTTCTCTGTAAATTTATACAAAACTTTTCGATAATTAATAATCGAATTTTATTTATAATTTTATTCAGAAATCTTGATAAAATTTTTAGAAATATTTTTTACTTTTAATGGGTAGAATGTGCAGATGTCTTTTACTTTATGTAAATTTCTAGGCGAATATGTGAAAAAATTCTAGATTAATTTTTGAAAATTCAAATAAAAGATAATAAAACTAAACGGGTTTTTGAATTAATTTAACTAAAGATTGAAAATTTTTTTTTCATGTCAATTTTATGTTTCTTATATTTCTGGATCATTGAATTTTAGGTGCCTATTAAGCCTTTGTCAATAATTAAAAAATATGAAACATTAGGTTATTGAAATAAAAATGAATTAATTTACGAGAAGGTGCTAATTAAAAAATGAATACGTCACAAAGATTTGAAACGTGAATAACAAATTTGTTTTTTATGAGATTGATATCTTACCAAATTTGATCTGTTTCGATTTTTTTTTATTTTCAGTACGTTAAGACAATATCCAATCATAATTCTGGTTATCAAATAAAAAAAATTCATTTTGAATTTGAAAGTTTGTTTCAAAAAAAACATTAGAAAATCAGAAATCAATCTATTTCAAAAATTTTGAATTGAATATTTCAAAACGAACTTAACGAGTATATGATCAAACGTGATAAAATTATTCGATTATTCTAGCTAAAATTCAATTAAATTTTACCATTACGAAATTCCACCCAAATTGAAAGAAGATAATAGATTCTAAATAAATTGTTCTCTAATGAACTAATAAAATCAAGAGTAAAGTTTGCAAATTTTTAAAAGGTTATGCAAATTAAATGCACCTAAATATTTTTTAGTTATCAATGTAAATTATGAATGAAGGTTCATTATAATTTTTTATTTAGTATAAATGATTCTGATTGTTAGTATATCACTGCCGATTATTACTTATTGATTAAGAGTAAAAATAGATAAATATTTAACTTAAATCTTTTGTTAGTATTTTATTGATTTTTATTAAAAATCTATATTTTTAAAATAATAATTGATAAAAAAGCTTATCTAATAACATATCTCGCAATTTATTTAATAAAAAAAAAATTTATTATGTATGCGACAGTTTCAAATTTTATTTTAAATTATTTCGACTAAAATGCTAAGTTCAAGTTTATTGTGTTTAAATAAACGAGCGAAAAAATCGGCAGATTAAAGAAAAAAAAGTAGGTGAAGAATACGCGTTTAATCAAATATGTTCGATTAGAGATTATAATTCGAAAAATAAGTTTTGTAAAAAATAAATTGATTAAAATTTTTAGAATTATAATATTTGTTAACCTCTCTTTCTACCTAGACTTTGAAAAAAATGAAATCTGAGTTTTATTACAAATCTTGAAATTACATGAACGTAGATAAAATGTCATAGATATTAAAATTTTCGAATCGGAAATTTCAAATCAAATTAAAAAAATTATTTTTATAAATTTTATTCCAAAAAATTAAAGATTAAAATTACACTTTAACATTTACACTAGAGCACATATTTTTATTAGTTTACGACTTATGTCAAAAGAAGCTAAGAAATTGAAATTGAAGAATCAAATTTTGAAATCAAACTTAATAGCACTTTTCATCAATCAGTTGATACTTACATCTTGAAATTCATTCATCTTTGATCCGGTTTGAATTTTTTAAGTCAGAGCAGTTTAAATTAAAAATTTTAAATCGAATTATCTCTTGAAGGTGAACCGATGAAAAAATTCAACTTTTTTGACCTCAATCAAGAATGCTGATAAAAATTGATTAATAAATAAAGATGAAAAAATCCACGTGAATCAAAAATTTCTAAACTAAAAGAAAATATCTTAATAATGATGAAATTGATTATCAAATTTTAGATTTTTTTTTATTTAGAAATGATATATTATGTATGGATTAAGTAGGAACTATCACATACAGTTTATGAATCAAAGTTTTTTGTTTGCTTTTAAACCTTGATTTCATTGTGAATTCATCAAAAAAATTATGATAAAAAAATAATCAAAATTATAATTAAAACACACGGTTGTTATAAACTTGTGAAATTGGCGAATATGTAGTTTAAGGTCTGAAAAAAATAAGTCTGATACAACTATAGAAAAAAATCCAAATTTTCAGTTTTTTTTCGGATATTTTTTTATCATATATGGCCCATTTTACTGAAGTTTTTTTAATAAACAAAATTATTAACGAAATTAAGTAGCTATTTGAAATAAAAGAGGTAGAAAAACATAAAATGATTAATTATCAATAAGACTTTTGAAAATCATTTGTCCAATCATAATAGTTATTGTTCAATTTTAATTAAATCAAACTATTATGAAAAATACTATGTCCTAAGACATAAAGTTTCAAATAGTCCCAAGACATGTAAATTATATATTTAACAAAACGTCAAATAACTCAAATTTTCGATCATATTCAAAATTTATAAATTCATGTCACATTATAAAAAATATTAATTGAAATTTCATTTAAGAATTTATACACTGGTTGAAAACTTATTCGAATGAAAAAAAAAATTATCGTTCATAATGATTGTTTTCAATTTGAAATAACGAATAAAAAATTTTATTTTAAAATGAACGAAAAAAAAAATTCACTTTGAAGTTTTCATTACATTAACTAATTTCTAACTGGACAATCAAATAAAATAAATGTGCAAAAACTAAAAAAATTATCAAAACAGATATGTGGCTGTATATTAAGGTAGTAACTGTAAAGACAGAAAAATTGAGCATACAGAATAAATACTTCAGATATAAGCTCGGGCTGGGCAGTTCAAAAACTTATTTTTTCTAACATGTTTATAACATTCAAAAATATATTGAACCGTAAATCCTCTTTTGAAAGCGAATCTCAGCAATTCAATTCATTGCGTTATAATCATGTTTATATAAAAAAATTTCATCGAATATTATAATTAGTATTTTATTTTTTATGTAAATCTAATTGTGACATTTCATTTTATGATTTGATAAAAAAAAAAAAACAAAATAATTGTATCAATCATGATAGTCAATTTTTAAATTTAGAAAAAAAAATTAGAAGCAAGTTTGAATTATATTTAAAGTCAAAAAATATTTTCCTTAAACAATTTCACATTTTTCATTTTTCTTATAAGATCCAAACTCTGGAAAAATGTGTTACTTGATTTTAGGATTGAATAAATTGTTGAATCATGGCGTATTGAGACATATTTCATCTATCATTTTCAACAAACCTTTTATGAAACTAGAATATGGGTGATGTTTTTTATATTTAAAATTAAATAGATTAATTTTTGCCATAACGACTTGACACTGTAAAAGAATACATTTTTTAAAGGAAACTTTTTTTTCATAGAAAATCATACTTATCTTTTGATTAGAAAAGAATTTAAATGAATTTTTTTCCATTTCCTTATTATAATTTTTGTGTTTTTTGAAAATTTTAGAGAACTCTTTTCGAATTCTTGCATGAAATATATCCTTTTTCCTGTCTTAATAAAAAAAAATTTCAATATTTCTGGTTTGTTGATTATCCAAAAGATGGAAGCATATAATGTGAAAATTAAATTTTTGAAATTATCAATTTTTGTGTTTTTTTCTATCTTACAATGCTTATCGAATTTATTTTATTATTCGCAAAAAAATAAATTAATTAAAAATTAAAAACTTATTTAAATTGAAAACCAAATCTTTTATTTTTCAAATTAATCTATCTGATGTTTATTATTATAGTTTTTTATTCAAAACCTAATTTTATAAGAAATAGATCACTATGTATATTTAGGAATTTAGAAACTATTCTAAATTCTATTTTATTTAATTATTAAAAATAAGTATCCAAATTATTTTTTGAGAAGTGAAACTTTTTGTTTTATATTTAAAATTAGAACAAAGTTAGAAATTGGTTGTCTTCACCAATCATTCCATGCGAAAAAAATATTTGAATTATATTTTTAGAGAAAATTTCACCACTATTATAATTTTTCATCAAGAAACGTACTCAAAAATTCAGAGTAAAATGGATTTATTTCGAACAAGCCCAAATTTATTTTCTGAATTTTTAGTTCATACAAGTCCAAATGATCCAATTTGTAAAATTTTTTTACAATATTTTTCAAAACGAAAATCTTAAATATTTGTGAAGTAAATCTATTTTTAGTCTTCAAAATTATTTGTTTACGAGCTTGTTTACAGATATTTATTCTTAAAAAAATTTTTTAATTTTTTGCTCTTCGTATTTTACCAACTTGAAGTTGATTATCGTTGCAATTAGATTCTATATAATGTAAACATATTTTAAGATTATATATCAAAAATATATGGGGTTGGTGATACAATTGGAGGTCATTTGATCGGTGATTTATGATTTCTTTAAAATAGAAGTATTGTTAGTTTACTAATCTGGTTAGAAGGTTTTGACAAAGCTTCTTTAGATTTGCGTAAAAATGATGCACAACAATATATTTTTTCGTACAATAAGTTGAATTTGAGAAAACAGATTTAAATATTTTATGAAATATTTATACTTGTTCTTTCAATTCCAATTTAATTTAAAATCAAAATTTTATCGCTATTTGCGAAAAGGTCATCATTTTATGTACATATATGTGTACATATATAGAAAAAAAATTTAATAAAAATTTCATTCAATCTAATAATTGATTGAGTTCTAAACCCAAAAAAAATTTTCGATATCAAGAATTTGAAAATCATAAGATAAAAATAGTATGACTTCTGAAATAGAATTTAATAAAATAAGTTTGAAAAAAAAAAATAAAGTTATGGAAATAAATTCGCAAAATTTAAACAAAACGACTTTAAAGAAAGTACTTTATAGTAAAGGACGATAAATTGTTATTGATTAGAAAAAAGAAGTTAAAAGGATGTTTATTTAACAAACTAAAAAAATTACCAAATTACTCAAGGAAATCACTAAACAGTTTTCTGTTTGATATAATTATGAATATATGCATAATGTGATTGTTTTAAATTTTTTGGTTAAGTAGACAAATAAAGAGACCAGTTCCAATGGTAAATACTCAGTGAATCCTCAGATTTAATGTATTAAGAACATAGTTCATTTTGTTTAATTTTGAGCAATTATTCAGTAGGAATACAGTGTAAATTGCAATTGTAATGAAAATGTCTTTAGGAAAAGACTTTAGTAAAGAAGTGTGAATCCGGTATACAAGCACCTGTAGACAAAATGAACGGAAATTAATTTCTGAAGAAATTTCTAAAAATTTTATTTACAAATTCAGCACTTAATGATTCAAGAACAAATAAAGTTTTGAAGAACAATTAAATTTTTTAATCATTTAATTGTTATATTATATTTAATTTTTTGTTAAGAGACGTTTAGTAGCATCATTTCGAGAAATGAATGGGTTCCAATCAATCAATTTACTGATGAATTATATTTGGAAAATAAATTTTTTTTTTTGTTCTAATTAATTTAAAATGAATTTTTTTGTTTTTTTTTATATTATAGATTAGAAAAGTCTAATTGTGAACATTAGCTCATTAACTTGTCAACTTGAAATTCAATCAATGTATGTTGAAAAAAATTATTTGTTTGCAATCAAAATTTAGGATTTAGATCGAGGGTATCATGATTCATTATATTATCTAAGTTGAAAGCGATATTTTGAAACTATAAATTACAGATTATGTTTAATATATGTGATTAATAAATTTCATACAATTTCTAAAATTCTAAACCTTGAACTCTAAACAATACAAATTATAAAAAAAAAATCATAATTATGTCCTAAAAATTGTAATTTAAAATCAAAAAATTAAAATTTTACGTATTTTATTCTATTTGAAAATTAAACTATTGAAAAATCTTTCTCAATGTGCGTGATCGAAATCGATTCGTAATTTTTAATATTTAGGAAATGGTCGGTATTTGAAAAAAAAAAATAATACTCGTGATAACATTTTCGAATCAAAATTTTCAAATAATATTCAAAAGTGAAAAATTCTTTTGCTACATTAGAACATTTTTCGAATTCATATAATAATAAATTAGAAAAAATCGTATTTAAATTTTCAAGCGCACTCAATAGACAAATTTTTTTTAGATAAAATTAATAAAATTTTCTTATTTTATCATGATGATTTAATTTTCAAAGATGTATTTTGAAAATTCTGCATTAGATGTTTTATTTAAAGATTTATCAAATTTAACATTAAATCGGCAAACTTATTTGTCGTCTTCTATTATTAACTTGACAAAATATTATTTCATTAATACTAATAACCTCAATACATCTT
>BLXL01011207.1:0-13829 GCA_023170135.1 Acarapis woodi | reverse complement strand
AATTTTTACTCATGACTATACTTAGCAATACATTATAAAAAAATATACTTGAAAATGCACTATTTACTACAATATTATAGAAAATTTTTTTATACACTCTCTTTGTAAAAAATATTGCTTTCAAAATTTTAATTGAACTCAATCTCAAGTTTATAAAATCTAAAATTTACAGTTTAGTCCACCATCGCAAACATATACTTTACAAATTCATAAAAATTGTTTATCTACAAGATACTTAAAATGAAAATACTTGAAATTTTATTAATATATGAGCCTAAGTGAAAGTCATTTTCTCTAGATTATCCGTAATACCTATATCGAGGGTCTTTATTTTGAATTTCCCTATTTTCTTAATTTAAGAAAAAATTCTATGTGAACACTTTATAATTTAGAATTATTTGAACCTTGTTTGAATCATCAACTTGACCGCACACTCTGTTTTAGCTTTTCTTAAACTATGTGAAATACAAATTGAATTCCTATTAAATTTATCACATACGATGGATCTATACGGAATCTTAAATTCGTGAATTTTTTTTTAATATGAAATTTTATCTTTCAACTAATAATCAAAAAATTTCAGGCCAAAAATTTAAAAATCATAAATTTCGTTGTCAATACTAAATGCAACAAAATTCAATTGTAACAAAATCATAAGTAAATATCAAGAATTTATAATTCTATTTTGGGGCTCGACAAAACTGACGTTAGATGTTTTATTTTTATGGTAGTACTAACATTAAATTTCTCAATGTTAAAAAAATATAAATGATCGAAGTTGAAATCAATCAGTTTGAAATATATAATTGTAAATAATATATTATTGCTATCAAGTCATTTAGAATGACAATCTGATTTTGATATCAAGTATTTCTAAACAAATTTTCGGGTCGATAAAATATTTAGAAAAAAAATAGAAAAAAACTGAATATTTAAGATGAGAAATCATAATCACGCATCATAAAAATTCATATTCAACCGAAAGCAATTAAATTCGATAAATTCTTTTATTTAATAATCCATGAAAATGATTTAAAATATGGTTTTGAGTGACAATAATTGGTGAAATTTTTGAATTATTAAAAAAAATACAAAAATATGCTATATTTTTTCAGGATTCAAAGCTTAGTTAAAATAATCATAAGGTTTTGTTCAAGAAAAAAAGCAATCATTAGAAGAACAATAATCATAAATTAAAAAATCAAAGATTAAAAAAATTCTTCCTATGAGTTAAACAAAGTCAAATAAAATCTTTGAATGTATTCTTTTTTTTTTTTTGAAAATTTTGATTTACAATTTCTAAAATTTTTATTCATTTAATTTTTGCTCTGGCAGAAATACTTTCTGAATTTGAAAATAAAAAAAAAATTAAATTCCTATTCTAATAAAAAACTCGATTCGAAAAAGTCAAGTGACTTTATTTTAAATTCAAATTTGCTTCAGATACCTTTTTTTTATTGATGTTTGAAAAATAATTACTTAAATGAATGCTTTCAAGCAGATTCATAAAAAACTCAATTCTTATACAAAATATTTTTTGGGTTATAATTTTGGTCCGTTTATTTTTTTAAAATTAAAACAATTGAATCAAAATATAAGAAGATTAATTGAGTCATTCGTATGAAAAAGATATTATATGTCATTAAAAAAATAAAAGAATTTTTCGCATATGCATAAATCTCATAATTCATAATGAAATTTTGCTTTGCCTATATGAATTTTAAATTGCCTAAAAATTCATAATTTCAGCGTTATTAAATTAGTAATCAAATCTAATTTTCTGATTGAACTAAATTATTTAAATTTTCTATGTATTGAGCACTAATCATTCAACAGTTCAAGATAGCTGATTATGAAATTTCTATTAAATAGAGCTAATAGTCAAGCTTCATACTCTGAAATACTGTATTACCTATGTGCTGTTTAAAATGTATCAAAATTGAGAATGTTGTTTTATTTTTTCTTCTATTTTGCTTCCATTTTATAAAAAAATTTTAAATTTTTGAATTGTGTGCAAAATTTAATTAACTCGTTTTTATGAATTTTTCAAATTTTTTAGAGTGATAGTCTTCTTATACTAATAAGAGGTTCAGTTGAATTTTTTTTTTTGAACTAATAGTTATTTCTCTATTATATACAATAAATATTTGAGAAATCATTTTTATTTCAAATTTCATTTTTTTTTTATTTTAAATTTCATATTTCTTTTTAAAAACTTTACACTTGATCTATAAAGTATGAGCTAAATGTGTCTAAAAAAAATTATGTACATACCTTGGACAATTAGTTTCATTATTCCGCTTCGTTTATGTTGACCATTGATCACACAATGATATTCAGCAGTATCCTTATATTGTACATTTTTTAATTGCAATGAACTACTTTGTTCGGGAATGTAGAGCATACGAGGCTCCTTGTCAAAGTAAACGATATTCTCGTTTTCGATATCTATTATTTTCCTATCATCTTTATACCATTGCAAGGTATTAATTGCACGCTCTTTAAAGTGAGGAATACAAGGAAGTGTTATAGATGAATTCAATTTTGTATATATGGTTTCTATGTCGCCTGAATTAAATAGAAAGAAAAGATGAGAACACGTGTCAAAAATGCTATTTGATAACAATGATTTCATTTAAGAAAAAATTTTAATAGAATAAAATTATTTGAAATCATCTTTTAAATCTAATTCATATAAAGATTGAAAATATATTTAATTTCTTAATAGTAAAATTTAAATTATCGAATTCAATTACATTAGACATTTCAAATGAACTTTATGAGTCGTCATATTAAAAGAAAAATTTTAATTATGTTCCAATTTCTTACCCAATAATCTTTTATTATGAAAATATTTATAATTTTTTATGAATGTCGAAAAAAAAATTGTTATGATTTAATTAGTTGTTCATAATGGTCAAAATAATCTTCTTTTATTGTTTCAAATTTTTCTGAATTTTTTTATATAATCTTTTTTGTTTGCTAAAATAAAAATTTTTTCTAATAATATTAAGAAAAATCAAAAATTTTTATACAAAATTGTAAGATTGATATAAGTACCCCAAATTCCAGTTTGAAAATTATAAAAAAAACTATTTTTATTCTAAGCAAGAAAGTATCAGAATTGAAACCAAATTTGATGCGTTAAAAATCATTAGATAAAATTTTATTCAAAAAAAAAATAATTTGCTCGATTGAGGTCTTTATTAAAATTTCTTTCACAAAAAATTATTTGTTTTTATTTGTATTTAATATTTTAATTACCAAGTTTTCAAAAAACTCGATTCTAAAAATAACTTGAATCTTATAACTCGATTGAATCTACTAATTAAAATAGCACAAATTCATTGTTTTTAAAATAATAATTCATTTCATATTTTAAGCTCAAAATTAATTAAATTCAAAGATACAAAAATTAATAACCACATTATAAATCATAATTATCAAACATGCATATGTTGGTCGAATCGCTAAATTTTTTTTAAGATCTATCACCATATATATTGTATAATATTATGTGATATTATAGATTTTTTCATTTATTTTTGAAAGAATATGTATCAAAAAAAGTCGACAAAAATTTTAGAGTATTAAATTTAATTTGAAACGATTGATCCACATTTATGCATTATATTTCTTAGTTTTTTTAATAGGGAATAATCGTTTTCTATATCTAGAGAAACAATTATAAAATCGATTTTTTTCTAATTAGCATACAGTATTTAAAAATTTCAATTTGAAAAGCTTTTATTTTTCCATTTTCTTATGATTTTTTGATTCAAAAGATCATAAAATCTGATTTTCAAATTATAAATTACAATTTATGTATTTATTAAATTATTGACTGTTGAAGTATCAAGAGACATATTAAAGATAAACATTCTAAATTTGTCCAATCGTATCTAATATAAGTATTGAGAAGATCATTTATTGTGAATAATTATGGAAAATGCGTGTTCTTTAGAGAAAATAAATTATATTGACTTATTCAATAAATAAATTTTAATAATTAAACTTAGGAATCAGAATAAAAATTGAATAGAATGGAAAATTAAACGATACTAAATAAATTTCTTCTTTTTTATGAATCGCTTTGATTTATACTATTAAAAAATGTTTAAAATTTGAAAATTTTAATTTTTTTTACATTGTCCCACTAATTGATCCGCCAAACATATATATCTAACTTCAATTTTTAACATTAGCTTTGATTTTTGATTTTACATAAAGTAAATGAAGAATTTAATATAAGATTTCCAAGGAAAAATGAATGAAAGATATAATTTTTATTTTTATTTATTTTTTCCATTTTTCGATAAAGTTCAAACATATGTTTTCAGTGAAACACAAATCTCAAACTAAAATTATTTTTATAAGAAAAAAGTTCTGCCATTGCAACTCGTGCGAAGGTGCACGCTTGCAATTATTATGAAACCATAAAATAGCAGAAATCTAAATGGTATTTGATGAGTTGTCTAAATTCAAGACATAGTTTTTTATCATTTTGTTTGCGGAAAAATAATAATTTAATTTTAAATTCTGTATATGTAGAAAGTAATTCGCCCTTTCATAAAAATTTTTCCGCAATCTTATTAACCTTGTAGTTAGATTTTTATTACGGTTGCAGATTAAAAAATTTCAATTTTATTGTCTATTCGCGTTCTTTTTGTCTTTATCATGACTTATTTATTTTTTCCATGTGAATTCGCACATATTGTTTTGTTTACCTTGCAGAACAACTTTATGTGAATCATTAAAAATAATTCATAGAAAATTGAAATTTTCGATTAATTCTAAGATTGTAACGGATATGTATTGAAAAATCTTATTATTAAATTATAAATGCACTATTGTAATGTCGAATATATTTAATTATAATCATTTATTGAAAATTTTTTATTCAGGATACCTGCAATAAAATTTTGTTAGATGATTTAATCAAATTAACTTTAAATAAAATGAAAATTGAAACTAATAAAATTTCAATCGATTTGTGAGAGAAAAAATATATATAAAACCAGATTGATTCCGATTTCCTATTCGAACTTTGATTAATAAAAATGTTAATATTGTTTAGGAATTTATTTTATCAATATACATTAAATGATGATTTTTTATTGATTTGACAAACTCATTTTTTAATTAATTTTTAAAGTGCGTAATTAGCATTCAATTTTCACATTATTGTATTATAAATTTAGAATGCGAAAAATAATTTCACTATTGTAAATGTATAATATTTGAATTTGATATTAATTATTTTTTATTATCATGATATTGTGTTTTATTTATTACAATTTTATCGCACACATTCTAATTAAATAATTTTAATGATTCTTTGAGTTATTTCAAAAATGATTAAAGAGGATTAAAATTTTTTATTATAATTACTATTCAATCATTAATTTTCAAATGCAATACTTCAAATTATCCTTTTTTTGATTTCTAATAAGAAATTCTTGAATTTACTTTTTGTTCAATCTAAATATTAACTTTAAATTTTAAAGTTTGCAAGGCTGCGAAATTGTTCTGATACAATTAATTGATGTGTATTTTGTATAGTAATTTAATAAATTTTATTTAAAAATTCAAAATTTTTTTTTATATTTAGACGAACATGAAAATTTGCTCCTGATTGAATTAGTTTTTTATATATTGCTGTCGTGAATTAAAAATATTTTCGCATTTATGTATCAAAAAAATTAAGTTTCATGAAATGAGTAATTTACACATAAATTCTTTCTTGCTTTTAAATTTGAATTGCTTAATTCAATAAAAATAAAAGATGATCGTAACTCTGAATATATTCAAATTAATGATTATTCTTATACAATTTTCTCTTTTATGAAACAAGTGAATGTTTATCACACTTCAACTTTTCAATATCTTTCATGAATGATAATCATAATTATTCGATTTTAATTATTTAACAAATCAAGTATAAACATCTTAATAATTAAATTTTGCGAATTTATGATCGAACTTCGAATTTATTTACAGTTTTTGACCGACAATTCGAAATTTTATTCAAATAATAAGATGAAAGAAAACAGGTGATTTTCGCATATGCAAGCTCTAGAATTATATTTTTTGATATAAATTATGTGAATTGCTCAATGATATTTTCCATGTATTGCCGAATTCGCACTAAAATGAATTATTTTAATTGAATATTTGCGATAATTTTTCTTTTCAAATAAAATATAAAAGAATCGAATTAAAATCGAAGTTTTTTACGCTTAATAAAAATTTCGAAAATGAATTTTCACTTTTGGCGAATAATAATCATATTTTATGCAAAACACGTTTCAAACTATTGAATTTTTTTCTAAAATATAATCAAATAATTATAATTTTTTAAATTTTATTTTGAAAATATTTAATTTAAATACTTTTATCGGCAATCATTTTGGTGATCAAGAAATTTCGATCACCTATTATTTNNGTACTTCATCGATTTATGCGCTTTGAGGAATATCTGAAAATAAAAGAGTACACTCAAAAAAATTTTTTTTTATAAATTTTTGCTTGAATTTTTCTACGAATTTGCCAGTTTAGAAACCGATTCAGTCAAAATAGATTTGTAATATCTCAAAGATTATTTATTCTTGGCGAAAAATCGGGAAAATTATTTGTAAGAACGAAACTTTCGTTGTTATTAACTGTTTTTTAAATTATAATTTCGATTGAATAACAAAATAAAAAAAAAATTCTGTTTACTTATTAACAAATTGATTAATATAAATATTAAATTGTTTCGTGAAAGTCGAATTAGCAAAAATACAAAAAAAAAATTTACAAATTTGTTTGTAAATTAATCAAAAATTTATATTGCTTTAATTATTATTAGATATAGAAAAATTTCGAAATTAACACTTTGATGAATGTCAAATATTGAGAAATTTTGTTTTTATTGCTACAAAACGCCGTCTACAACTTTTAAACGAAACTTATTTATTTTGTCGCAGTACCATTCGCCGATCACTTCAGTTCCCGTTTTACTGCACACCATTCATGTTGTATCAAATAAGCGGTTTTTTAAAATTTTTTAAAATTTATATAATGTAAATTTTTGAATATTTTTTTACCGAAATTTTTCTTATTTTTTTTTAATTGTGTTTTTTTTTTTTTTTTCTATCAAATTTTTTCTTAATCAACTTGTACACAAATATTTTCTAAAATCTATTTTCATCTGCCATATTTTCAAAAAATCATTCAAATGAACAACCCAAGTAAATTGATTTTGAAATATAGTTTAAATTAAATTCTAATGTTTTGTAACCTTAATTATTAATAAAAGCAATTTAATTTATAAAAATTTTACATAAATTAAAAAGAAAAACTATTTTCTATATGAAAATGAAAATATTTATTATTTAAATTCTGTTAATTATTTGAATGCTTAAATAAATCGATTGAATTGATCATCTTCAATTTCGAAAAACAAATCCAATCAATATTATCTTTATCAACAGTGTTTAAAATTCAAATTGTTGAAAAAAAATTTTAACATTATCATTATATTTATATTTTATTTAGTATTTGAAATTTTATTTCAAAATATTTATTTCATAAATTTTGTCATCAATAATTTTAAATTAAGATCGGTTCATAAATTTTGATTTAAAATTTAATTTGAATTAATTCAAGAGAATTTCGCCATTACTTTTAATCATCAGTTTAAATAAATTTATAAATATTTCTAAATTATCAAGAATTTTAATTGAATTAACGATTGATTAGCAATTAAATTAGATGTCAAGTTTGATTCAAATTTTGAATTTAATTATTATTTAAATTTCATTTATTTTTGATAAAATTATGTTTCGATTTTCAATCAGTTTACTTTTTTTAGATTCTTTATTTGCTCAACTAATTTTCCCATTGTTGCTTGAAGTGATTGATATCAAATTCGAAAAAAAAAATTAGCTAATTTGTAATATGTTAATTTTCTGATTGTGAATTTATTTTGAATATTTTTTTTGTGCCATTTTTTTTATTTATTTCGTAAAATGAAATGTTGAAAGTATCGAATTTAGTCAATCATTGATGCCATACCTATTTCAAAACGATTTATATATATATATCTAATACTTATTTGACTAAATAGCAATGTCTTAGTTTTTTTATTATTTTCCAAAATGTTCGAATGATTTTTCTCAATATTGATATTGTTTCATGGACTCAATTTCGTATCCATATAATCAAGATGTAAAAAAGGATAAATTGTGCTAATAACCATTACACACTTTCAAATCAATTTAAAATGAAATAAAAACAAAAATCATTTATGTCAAAATCTATAATTTTTCATTCAAAATGAGACGAACAAAATTCACCTTAAAAATATTTACCTTTGTAATTTTTTTATTCTTTTATGCATTATGCATAGCAGAGGCATTTTTTGTCTACACAGATTCAGGTAAGATTGTTCATTTAATAATTATCAATTTTTTAAGTTATTTTTTGTTAAACATTGTATATTAATTACCATCGTTCTTATTTATCTTCATTTTACACTATCTACCTAATCATTTTATTCCAATTTTTTCTCATTTTTGAAATTATTTTGAATATAAAAATGTAATCAGAAATTTGAAAATTTACGAATTCAATGATATTAGATTGTCATTGTTCTTTTTTTATATAATTTGAGAAGATTCTAGATTTTATTTCAATGCTTTGCATGCGTAAATTTACAAAAATAAAAGTTTTCAGACCAAAACACTCGAACTCAGTTTTCTTCGGAAGCAAAGAAAAAATATCCGCCATTGCAACAATATTTGAACCTTTGTAATTTAATGTGTATGTGCGCAATAAAATGTAGTACATAGTAATTTTAGGGAGAACCCAATTTTATATAATGACTTATTTCTTTGCACTAAAATTGAAAGTAAATCATCTACTGTTTATCTTATTTAGTATTAAAAATGTATAAATTGCCTCACATGTATTTTCCCTTTGCTTTTAAGTTCAATAAATTTTTGATGCAACGGCAATGCACTAGCCGACGAGTTCGATGATGATGTTCAAGCGTTCAATATTTAAAACTAGAAAACTGCTATGAACATGCGTTTGAGTATGAGTCAGACTAGATCGATTCTTTGAGCTTTTATTTTTATTTTTGAACTCGTTCTAAATGTTGAATATATATATTTTATGTAGTTGCCTAAAAGTGTAGCTTTAAAGTTCTGCATTTAAATAATGCCTCTAAAAATTAAAACTTAATACAGAAACAGTCTGCTTTATAATGTAAACTAAATGTTGGCTAAACTTTAGTTGCGAGTGTATTTACAATTATGAGTTCGAACTTTGCCGTATTTTTTTTTCTCAGTTCTATATAGTAGCTTTGGAAACTAAAACGTTTTTTCAAATACTCTCTTGTTCATTGAATAGTATACACTTTTTTTTAAACAGATTTGACCATTCATAGTCCAGAAAAAGCAAAAAATTTGTGTTAGGTCGAACAAAAAACTACTATAATATACCATTTAAATGTGAACGGACTTATTTAAAATTTAAACATAGATTCATAACAAAAAAGTTATAAAAAGACAAAAAAAGTGCTAAAATTGTTTGATTTTAATGTTTCATACAAATTCACAACTAAAATTACAAAAAATATGGGTGTAATGATTTGACAGGCTTATCATATTAATTTACAAAATCGATACTTTTGAATTTGAAACTTATTTAACAAAAAAAAAATCTTTTTTTTAGTTTTAATAGCTTCGTAATGTTTGAGAAAAAATTGCTAAATATGTCCACAAGTTTTTATAATAAATAAAACTTAAAATAGTATAATAAACTTAGAAATTTTTAAGATAGCCAAAAAATTAGAAAAATGTCAGAGATATAACTAAGAAATTTTTGAAATTTACTTTTAATGACTAATTGATTATTATTTGAGAGGTTCTAAATAAAAAAAAATTAATTTTAAGACAATTATTACATGATTTAGATTCGTGTCTTATTTGAGAGAAATTTCAGCTAAAAATTATAATTCAACTGGTTTATTGGTTTTGACGTGTTATGAACTTTGATTTTCATCCAATAATTTGAAATTATAATAATGATTTTAATGCTTTGATACTTTTATTTAAACTTATTAACGTTTAGTGCTTATTGATGAGAATTGTTTAAAGTGGCAAAGTTTTTTTTTTCATTGTAAAATTTGCAATACATACATAAATATTAATTAGAACCCATGTAATTTGTACTAAATACAACTCACCATTTGCTAATGAAATTCAATAATTATTGAAGCATTAATTACAACCAAAAATCAAAATTGAACCTTGCAAGAAATCCAATGAAAATAAGTCATGATTTCATTAATCTGACTTTCTGTTTGTGATATTTATGAAACATTTTTGAATCTATACATTTTTTTTTTAAAAAAAAAATCGATTAAACTTTAATACACGTAATTTTTATTTTCTCATCGTCAACTTTGTCTTGAAATTTGCTTGATGCAGGGTTTATATGAAATTTTGTTTTATCATTATCAGGCAATACATATTTGCAGACATCAAGATGAGACTTTTTTTATACGACTTGATAATCATATATTTTTCTTGATTGAAAACTAATTAAATTATGCAACTATGTCAAGCTTTTTTCTTCAAATAGCATTGGCAATTTTCGAAGCCTTTTTCAATTATATAATATTCAAAAAGATTATCAATTGTTGATATGTATCACATACTATATAATATTTTTTTGAAATTTATTGATTATATTTCTCTAAAATTTAGTTATACTTTTGCTAAAATTTCTACTCATTTTTCTGCAATGTAAATTATAAATTAAATTTTTTTTAGTTTTATGAATTTTAGATATAATAATGTGACTTAAAAATAAAATTGAAAATATTTTAATTCAACGATTTGATCAATATCATAAGATATTTAAAAATAAATTTATTTCAATTTTATTAATTAATGACAGACAATTAGTCGCAAATTTATTGATAATTCATAATAAAAAATCCAAGAAAAAAGTATCGAATTTCAAAGTGAATTAAGATGAAGCAAATTATAATAATCAAATTTAAAACATATAATCTTACAAATTGATTCTCAAATTGTTTAATTAGAAATTAAAATATTTTTTGCCATAATTGATGAATTATTTCATTTAATTAGTAAAAATTTAAAAAAATTTTTTTTGATATGAAAAATTTTTGCTATAAACTTGTAGATGGAAATTTCTTGATCAAAATTTTCTTGTATTAATTTTTTATGTTAGAAGCTTATTATTAATAAAAATAGATTTTAGTGAATCTTTTTACGAATCAAAAATTTAATAAAATCAGCTTCGAAGCTAAAATGATAAAAATTTTAGAAAAATAGTTTAAATATTTGACAAAATAAGATTGATCGAATTTCATTGAAAAAATTCATTGGATTTATTTGATTGAAATCATAATTCAGAGTATTGTTGACGATAATTGATTTAAAAATTTGAGTGCTTCAAAGTATTTTTAACAGAAAAACTTTGTAACCAAATTCTGATTTATTTACTTTAATTTGATCTGAAAAGGAAATGCCATTTAGTGAATATTCATGTTTTATAATTTCAGTAGAAAGTGCGATTAGCAAACATATTAAGATTTTTTTCAAAAACTTATCAAATTAATTTATAACATATAAATCATTAATATATTTGAAAATTCAAACATGTAATTGTGAAGTATAATATTGATTCTGAATCAAATTTTAAATTTCGACATAATCAGTCATTGACTGCACCAAGGGTGTGAAATGTAGACAATTAAAGGGAAATCAATTTCAATTTTATCTAATTTAAATATATTTGTTCATTTAACAAAAAAAATTTAATGAAGATTTCGTATTTTTGTCGAAAATAAAATAGATGAGTTAATTATTTTTATAAGATCATCAATTGATTTATTAAACTTTTATTGTCAAACGATCGTTATGCTTGGAAAATTTATTCATTCATTTTTTCGTAGTCTAAATAAATTATAAATTATAGCAATATTAGCAAATTAGTGCTTGCCGATTTGCAATTTTTGATTGATTTAATAATTTTTCTACCACACTATAAGAATTACTATCAGTAATATTGAAAATCCTTAGATACTTTCAGTTGAAAAAAAATTTTTTGAACAAGTTCAATCACATAATTTCTTTACGCCAAATTAATGTTTAAAAATTGTTTGTTTAATGCAGTCGATTTTTTTTACATCCAAACGAATTTAAAAACAGAGTTTCGGTTTATTTGATCTTTTTACACAAACCATAAACTGACATCACGATTGCACTTATGAATTTAAACCTAATGAAAAAAAATGAAGGAAAAATTAAAAATATTTTATGAGTCATGAGCATTAGATTCATGCAATAATAGATCCATAACAATGGGAGTGTAAAATTATTGATTTAACTTTTTTTAAATATTGTAAACTAAAGTTTATATACGAAATAATCAAATGGTAAAAGGTGTACTAATTTTCAATTTTATTTTTTTTTGAAATTTTTTTATCTTAATTAAATATTCTTAAAATACATACAACGTATAATTTTCAGCTAAAATTTTGTTATGTAAAAATTTATAAGAATTAATATTACATCGCAAAACGAACGAAAAATTTTGAAAATTTCAACTTTTTATACATTCGATTCAATACAGATGGTTCCAAAAATTTGATTAAAAAACGTCTTTTGTTTTACTATAAAATAAAGTCATCACTAATCACAATCAACTAATTTAAAGGCTTTATATTCCATTTCATACAAAAAATTTTCACCTTTAAATTTTACAGGCAAATAAATTAGCGTAATAATAAATTAAAATCACCAATCATGCACGCTTTGAAGATAGAAAAAGTTTCAAATAAAAGATATTTTTGTAAAATATAAGCAATTATTCTAAGGTCTGTTGTATATGCATTCTTTTATAATTTCTTTAGAGCTTTACAGAAGAAGAAAAAAAAATCGCTACGAATAATTCAATTAGCAACGGAAATTTTTTCGTAGTATTCGTGAAAATAGATTAAAAATTTACTATTAATTCAAATTAGATGAATCATCAAATGATTCATACATTGATAAAATTTGATTAAACTTAATTTGCGCAAAACTTAATAATAATTACAAAAATATATTGAATTTTTCTAAGGCTAGTCAATAAACTAGCAGGCAACAAGAATATAAAAATAATTTCACTGAGACTTTTTTTCTTGAGATTTCACTTTAATTGCACCTGTTTTTGAATAAAACAGAAATAAAAAATGAGAAAAATGATACGGTTAATTAGAAAATGAAACTTAGATCAAAGCTCATTATTTAAGATAATTATTCTCACGGATTAAGCATCAATTGTATTTCTATGAATTTGAATCATATAATACAATTTGAATACAAATAACTAGTGTGCATTTTAATTTACAAATGACACTGACCATGAAGTATATATAAGATAAATAGAAAATAATATTTCTTGAGCTTGATTTAATAATTGATAATTTTTTTATCAAGATTAGTTTGAAATATATTCGAATATATAACCATAATAAAATGTATTTCGAAATTATCAAATTTGAAACATTTTACAATAAAAATAAAAAAAAAAGTGTTAAATAGAAAGTTAGTTCCTACGTATTTTAACCATTGAAATAATAGGTGATCGAAATTTCTTGATCACCAAAATGATTGCCGATAAAAGTATTTAAATTAAATATTTTCAAAATAAAATTTAAAAAATTATAATTATTTGATTATATTTTAGAAAAAAATTCAATAGTTTGAAACGTGTTTTGCATAAAATATGATTATTATTCGCCAAAAGTGAAAATTCATTTT
>BLXL01011203.1:0-14441 GCA_023170135.1 Acarapis woodi | reverse complement strand
AAGATATACCAATAGATTCTATCAATTTTTTATTTATCTCTTATCCGTAAAATTTTACATTTCTTTACAATTTATTAGTTATAGTTTACTTTGAATAGCTCGTATAAATGTTAAAATCAATGATTCTCATTAGATCAAATATCACAATCTTTATAATAAATAATAACTAATGTTAAAATTTTTTATGTTGATAAATAATTCATCTACAATTCATGCATTTTGCGCTTTTTGACCATTTCATTTACTATTTAGTTTTGATTCATTAAATAACATTGATAAATAAACGAATTCTAGAATTAAATCTTAGCCAATCAATCTTCAAAAGCTTAATTTAAAATTAATTAATTTTAAAAAATTACCAAAAGTATAAATTTTATTCACACCAAGGCTAGTTTAAATAGATATTGTTTATTGAAAAAAAACAACAAATTATTATTAATACACATACTCACAGAAAATATATAAAATACAAAATTTTATTTTATTAGAACCAATGATGATGAAACTAATATTTCAAAAAGACCAAATTCTTAAGAGATATTTCGATAAATCACTCAAAAACTATAATTTCAACTTTCACGGATATTCAAGCATTTTGTGTATAAAAAATAATTAAACATTATAAAATTGCTTATTACGGATTCTTTAATTTTCATCTATTTTTAGGATCAAAATCATTAGTTGAATATTAATACAATTAAATTTCAATTACAATAATTTCTAGAAAATCACAATAAGACTTCACGTTAAATTTTGTTATAAATCATTGTTCGCTAAGTTAATAAAAAATCCTGACTTATTTATAACTTTCTATTGATTCTCATTAATTAAACATTTTTAATTACATTACTTAATTTTAATTAGTTTGAAAAATATAGTCTATGTAAATTTATTTTTGACGAACTAAATAAATTAAAGATCATCTAAAAAAAAAATTTATGCATTCTTTGAGAATTTTTTGGATTTTATTTTCATAATTTTTTTATGTAAGTAATATATACTTGATGATTAGTTTTGAAAAATATATTCATCTAAAAAAATAAATTTTCATTCATTAATTGAATGTTGATATATTACTATTATTTTTTTTTTGTATTGAATATTTGAAATGCCACTTAGATCCTTAAAGAGATCATTTTTTACTATGAATATAATAATTTTATAAGAATTTCAGTTTTTTACATATTATATTTATATATACTCTAAATATGTATCCAACATATATTAGGAATTTTTTTAATCATTTACCGAAACTTCCATCAAATCCACAATTTCAACTTTATTTGAACAAACTTAAATTGACCACTAAACGCTTGATTTTTTTTTTACAAAATAATGAAGTATGAAATGCAAAACATCTGTTAGAACGCAAAAGCGAAATCGATTCAACACGAAATTATAATTAACTTTTCTTTGCGAATTACAAACTATATAATTTCAGGTCGACAATTTTGAACTCCATGATCAAATGAATGTACGTAAACGTATTTTAAATACACATACTTAATTCTCTTTTAATAAAATATTTACTCCTTTTGTAAATACATAAAAGTAAACTAATTACGAACAGGTGAATCGCTTTATTATTCTTAATTTTTCTTTTTGATTTTAGAATCGAAAGTCCTCTTCATTTATTTTCATTCAAATTCTTATCTATATTTTTATTCATGATTTTCTTCGACAAATCGAGTCAATTTAAAACAAAGAACTTATTTCTGGAATTCTATCTTTAATATTCAATGAATATGGGAATTTTTCTGAATTTGAACTAAACGAAAAATTTATTTCATAAATCCGTAAATCATTACCTTGTAACAATCAAACAAGAAAAAATTCTTCAATAATTTTTTCAATTTTTATAGGCTCAAAACTAATATCTTAAAAAGATTCGAATTTGAAAGTTTTCCATTATGAGATGAATTTATGATGAAAGAAAATTTTGAAAAATTTTGAGTCGCTTTTAAACCACAAATATATGCATTAAAGAAAATTTAGGTGGTAAAAATGAAAGTGATTTAACACAACTTATCTATTCAAAGTAATTCTTTAATTAACATGAATCTGATTTTTTTTTCGATTCCTAATAATGACAGACAAAAAATTATTTGGTAAATATAATAAGTGTCATTAATTAAAAATTAATATCTGTCTATATTTTAATACATGTCGAATCATTAAGGAACAGAAAAGACCATTTATGATTAAAACAACTAATCGATAGTTTTATTTTAAAATTCTCGGTCAGTTTTTATCTGCAATCGAAGGCAAAGATACTTGCTTAATAAATAGTCTCTAACAGAAATCCAATAAAAAGTCTTTGAAGACATACCAAGGTGCAGCATAGATTGATAATCAGTTAAACCGTATTAATAGTTATTAATAACTATAGTTACTATTTTAATTTTAGAACTCATGAATCCAAACTTATGATTCATAAAACAGCATAATAGATGAACCATTCTAAAAAAGCCTGGAGGCTATACAATACATACCTTCATTCACACTAATATCTCAATATTTCTATAGAACACAAGTAAGAACCTCTTACTGCCCTTTTGTTCTAGTTCAAACTAATTGATTAAGGTTTTCTTAAATATCCATTCAATATGAGAATCACGATTCACGGTTTAAATTAAAAAAATTCTTGTCTTTTCTGCTTTCTTCTTAAATTATTGTCTA
Source organism: Acarapis woodi (assembly GCA_023170135.1). Taxonomy (NCBI): domain Eukaryota; kingdom Metazoa; phylum Arthropoda; class Arachnida; order Trombidiformes; family Tarsonemidae; genus Acarapis; species Acarapis woodi. The sequence continues at coordinate 11,762 of BLXL01011203.1, read as the reverse complement.
AGTACTCAAAATTTTTATTTTTCATATTTCAATTCTCAAATTATATCTGCTTGTATGTTTAATTGATATTATATATATACACAGAAAAAATAACACATGAAGTTTAAATATTATTCAACAGTGTCTATTAGACATTTATATATGATATCATTTTTTGTTAATTTTTTTTTAAAATAATCGAAAAAAATTTGAAATATTTTTAAAGTAAATCAATATGTCTAGTCATCAAATTAATTCTGGTTTGGAAATAATTCATTGAAATTCGTATCAGAATTATATTCAAATATATGTAAAAATAAATCATATTTTAATTACAAAAATTTTTTAAATTTTCGTCTAGTATAACAATGCTATCAATGTTGATAAATTTGAATCATCCAGATCAAATCAACTTAACTTAATTGTTTACTTAATCATTAGGCTTTCAAATAAAATAATTTATGGTACAGAATTCTATTTCAAAGCAAGTCTTATTTTTTTGTTCAAGTTATTGAAATATTCTCAAAATATATTTTAATATAGTTGATTTAGACCTTAAAATTTGAATTCTGTCGTCATTTTTTATTATCATTTCAATTTTCTGATAAAATGTCGTCGCTTTCATATGTGCCACCCAGCTATTATGAAAATTATTTTCTGATTGAAGTGATAAATCAGTCACAAAAACCCTAAGTCTTGATTAAAATAAAAAAATTTCAATTTTAATCAGATCTGAATGATCCGATACATATTGTAATTGCATAGTATTAATCAACATCTGATCATTTGATATGATCTTAAATATTCTAATGATGATCAAACTCGAAAAATCACATAGAATTAGTCTTTACTATATTCAATAAATATGACCCTGAATTTGATAAGATCATATTGATTGATAGCTATTGTTAAATATAAAAATGAAGATTGATTTTTTTCGAGATTAGTTGTTAGAATCACATTTATGTAATATATTTTCATAAATTCAGGTCTAATCTGGGCTAAAATTTTTGAACATTTTAAAAAATAATAAAAATAGAAAGATCATTTTCAGTTTTTTCATTCAAGACCTCAAATTTTCAATTTGTAAACTACTTTATATGTATTATGTGACATTAATTGAATGTAGGAATAATTTATATAATTTTCTAAGTAGGTGTAAGTACCAAATTTTGTTTTATGTTTCAACCAAATCATATGAAATTTAATGGATACGATATGTATTAATAACCATATTATTGTTGATTGAAGTAAGAATTGCATTGTGCGCACATGAAAAATTTGTATTTACTTTTTAAAATTGAACCTAAAACCAAAATTTTTTAAGGAACAAAGATCACATTACACTTTTTTATCATCTTTGAAGGTAAAGAATTTATTTTTTACATGAATCAGCCATAGTAAACAACGATTTGTAATGTAAACCCTATGAATTTCATTTAAGAATAGATTTACAAAATGCATTCATTCTCGTATATTTTTTTTCCATAATTGGTTTCAAAACGGGCCGTAAGTTGCGAAAACAAATTGACTAATAATAAGAAAGGGTATCCGAGTGAGTACACTAGTTTACAAATCTGTTTTTTAATGTTCTATAATTCACAAGAACAATTTTGCAATTAAAACAAGTCAAATATAACATAAGTGAAAAAGAACAATCTTGAAAAAAAGTTAAAGGTAATTTAATAGCACACAATCAAGCAATGAATTTAAATATTTTTAAAAAGTGAAATCTAATCACCAATTTGCTCAATGTGATCTTAAATCTGAATGACAAAAGCATTCTTATCGACTCAATAAATTTTTTTATAATTTTTAAGCCTTAAAGTTATTTTGACAATTTATATCCTTGAGTCATCATTTTCAAAAAATTTTCAATTCAAATTTCTAAAAATTTATCGATACTTTATCAAATCTATTCCAACATTCTATATTATGAATTTCACTATACCTACTTTGGTGACTGCAAATTATTTCCTATATAAATTTTTTCGTCAAATTTTACATTTTTAGGAATTTTTTATATGTAATTTTTAATTTAACTTGTCTATTTTCAAAATATGAAGACAATGCATTAGATACTTTTGAGATTCAACGTATCAATTCATAAACTTTAGATATTTGAAAATATACAAAATGTCATATACTTAGTATATTGTAATATTAACGCTGAAAATTTTATATAAGAGATACAATTAATTTTTTTTTTCATTTTAGATTATAAGATATAAAAAGCTTAAATATAATTTTTCAGAAAATCATACAGTCTGTGTATAAAAATTTATGAATCGTGGCTTAAAAGTAGTGATTACGTACTACACAAACCTTTGAGTACCTGTAATTTTGAAAAATTATAATCGGTAATAAAAAGCTATTGACTTACCAGTATTGAGTAACTATAGGAATGATTTTATTGTTCCCAATTATAAGGTTACTATTTCTATTATTAAATTTAGGTTTAGGTTACTTGCTTTCTTTTTTATCATTTTATTCTAAAAGTATAATATTAATCACAAAAATTTGTGGGTTGCGTTTATTAAAAAATATGAAATATTTGTTTCTAAAAGCAATAGAAACTTAAGAGTATCAAATGAGTTCTACTTATTGGATAATATTGATTAAAAAATAATAAGGAAATATGGAATTCAACAGATAATTTACAAAAAATAACTTTTATATGTATTTTCAACACAAAAATATTGAAACATTTCTATTTATTTGTATACCAGTCTCACTTTATTTTGTCCAGGTGAAGAGCTTATGTTCGGATTAAAAGAACACTTGTAAACTATAAGAAAAAAAAAAGAAATTAGATATTATCTCAATTTCTTTCCACAATCAATGTATTTTAATTTGAAATATTACTATCATAATCCCGAATGCTTGAAAAATCATTCAATTAGTCTCCTTAGATTGATCGAATCAAAAATTCTCCTCAATCATTGAAAGTCCAAATTTTTATTTTTACTTTTGAATAAGGAGATGCCGAAATATAGTCTGAGACAGACTTTATATTTTTATTTGATAAATTTAACACTGAAATTTGAATTTTAAAATATTGTAATAATTTTTCGTCGTATTTTTTCTTTCTATCTTTTTATTATTTTATCAAATATACTAAATAATTGAAAATAAAAATACTTGGCTTCAAAAATTCAAATTTAAGGCTTTCGATTAACATAAATTTTTTATTCTAATTTTTAACAGCTACAATTAAGCTTTGCAACCCTTAAGCATCTTTGAATTTTTTTTTTTAATTTAGTCATTTACATTAATCAAGTAATTTTTATCAATTTTAAAGACATATTAGCCATTTAACATTAAATTGATACCCATATTTATTATTTAAATGCTATTATTACAAAATTGGTTTGAATTTTTCATTGATTTCAACTTATTCTCTCTATAATTATTCATAATTATTACTTTTGATCAATAGTTTTTTTTTTATCTTTTTGGAACATTTTAGAACTTACCATTTATATCAAGTCTTGAGTTTTGAAAAATTTTTATCAAAATTATTTTAACTGTTTAACTAATCATAACCAATTGCCACTACTAGTTTGATAGAGAATTAGTATTTTTGTGAAAATTGTTCATTTTAAAACATAAGTCTGTGAAAGAAATTAGATTTCGACGCTTGATCGTATAGGACTCCATGACTATTATAGATCTAGTTTGACTATCAATTCGGACAAAATTTGAGATTAAAAGTTTATATGAACTATAGGTAAATCATTTTTACTCATACACAACATTGAATCAAAAAATTTCACCGAATTTTCCCAACGGGCAAGATTTTAAACATGTATAGTGTACTGTAAATTATTTTCTTGTAATTCATAAAGGCATCTGCTTTCAAAGTCTAGTAAACTAACCTGTTGATTCTCATTATAATTGCATGTTTTTATCACGTGGCATATCTGATTATGTAAGATTTGAATTAGAATAGCCATTTTTTTTCGGACAAAGTTTTTAGTGTGTGAAAAGCTGACCATTGGCTCGTAAGTGAAAACATACTCTAATATTATTATTAAATGAGAATTTTTCATAATTTCAGTTATGAATCTCTTATGAGTTAGGCTTAATTTAAATTTGGTAATGATCTAGATTAGCGTAGGTTATTTATTAAAATGTGTAATTTTATCATCAGGACATCAATTCATTGAGTCAAAATTCTATTCAGAATAAGCATCATCTGCTCATAATGACAATTTTCTCAATCTATTTTAAATAATCTAACGAAAACTCTTAAATCAAAATTAAACATTAAAATAATTTCAGAAGAACTAATATTGAATTTCAGAACTTAGGAAAAAGCGACAAGATTAGTACAATTCATTGACCGTGACTCTAAACTTTGATTTCACACAAAAAAAAAATTTTTATCTAATATTCACAAGTGGAAATATCCATCGTCCATCTAGTAAATTATCATGATTAGTTTGACAATTAAAAAAAAAATTTAATTAAAGTAAATCGGGAAGGAAATTGTCTCCATAATTTGACCAACATAAAAATGACATTCAAAATCACAAGATGTGTAAGTATACGGAAAAATTAATGTTTGTATGTTAAAAATAGTTTAACCTATAAAAAACGATGAGCAGTGATTTCCATGAAGAGCAGAACACACAAAATTTTTGCTGCAAATTCATCTACAATCGCATAAAGTTATTGAATGCATACTTTACAATAAAGTATAACTGCTGGACCATCACACTATTTTTTCACACAAATACAGAAATCTTGTATAGATCATTAGATTATTCATTCAAGTAAATTTATCAAAAATGATTCATAATGTTTTTTTGATGAGACCTTTTAGTATTACCAACTAATTTTTTTTATTCAACATTTTGTAAAAAAGTTTCATACAAGTAGTATCTAACGATTTTGTCTGCCAAAATCTAATTTTAATTTAATTGACAAGATGACTAATTTACTGATGACTATTTATTATTTGAATCAAAGTAACATCCTGAACTTTGTTTTTGTCTCTAACTGTTCTCTAGTCTTCTAATCGCTTCTTAAAGAACATGTAATTATTTACATGAAATTGAAAATGTTGCATAGAAATAATCTTAATCCGCTAACTTATAATCTGAATCACGATATTAGAATGTAGTTTTTATACGACTACCTGGGCTATCTTATAAGTAGACCCATCCGCGATAATTTTATTCAGAATACGATGAATATTGTGAAGCCAAAAAAATATTAATCAAAAAATTTCATTTGAATAAAAAGACAAATTTTGAATGAAATTTTTTATTTTAAAATTTTCATTTGAATGCCCTGAATTAAAAAAAGATATTGCATTCATTTTATTTTAAAACTTTAAATTCCATTATTTGATGATGTAATCTTAGAGAAATTAATAAAATAAAATGAAATAGCATACTTTCTATTTATTTATTTATTTATTTTTCATTCAAATTCTAATTATAAAAGATTTTATAAATTAAATGATTATTAATTAATTAATTTTTTTTTCTTTTGAAAAATTTCATAATAAAAAAAATAAAATTTTTATAGGCTAAAAAATAAAAAAATGAACACGTAAAGCAAGTTACAAATTTGAAGATAAAAAGGGTGTATGTCTGTAAAAGTAAAAAGGATGCTTTTTAATAAAAAATTTTGAAAAAAGAAAAAACTTGTAACTTAAAGGGTGGTCACTTTACTAGCTAAACTCACTTGTTTGAAATCTTAAGCCCAAGATTCAAACCTCGCACATCCCTCGATTTCTGATTAAAGCACAGCTGAGGTAAGTGTGATCTTATACGCTTAAAAATTTAGTTTTTAGATGCGTAAGCATTAATTTTGAATGAAATTCATTTTTGAAATTGCACACTTAAAATGGCTAGTTAGAAGTAGATATAAATTACATGAAATTAGTGGTGGAAAATAAGAAATCAAAAATAGGTAAAATACCAGCTGCTATTAAACCATTCTAAAAAGTTTTATTGTGATGTAAACCGATCATTGATTTTTTTTAATCGAATGAAATAATTTTTTTGAATTATTTTTATTGTAAAAATTTTATTGAAAATTATGATTAATGAGTCACTTAGAATGACTGAAAGATGTAAATGCAACGTTTAAATTTGACGAATAAATATATTGTTTTTTTAAATCAAAAAAAAAACTAAAATGAACTCGACAACTATTCAATTTTTACAAGAAAATCCAACAAGTCAATCGAATACCTATAGTTGGTCACCAATGGATAATCATCTACATATTCCGATACAGCAGATAACTTATGTTGAACCAAATTTAACTCTAATTAATTCAACTAAATCATCGATGTCATTTATTCAAATGAGTCACTCAGAAACACTAAATCATTCAGATCAAAATGCAACAAACGATGATCAAGTGGCTTATTTTGCTCCATTAATTAATATAGCATTGAATGAGCAAACAAAATCCGATAAGGTTTTGCCGACAATCGCAATCGAGCAAATGGATTCGGATAATAATCAACAGATAACTTATTATGATCATCATTCATCAAATTCAACTCTATTGCCATCAATGGCTGCAAGTTTTGGATCACCAGTTTTTGTGAAATCAAATACTATGAATGAATCTAGTGTTCAAAGTGTACAAAATAAAAGTATAACTCATACTTTAAATCAAATTAATGTTAATCAAGCTTTAAATGGAGTTAAATCAGCTAAATTGAAGTCGAATGTCAAATCGAGTGATAAAATTGATTGGGCTAATAACAATAGCTCAAAACCAGGTCGAAGGGCAAAAAATAATTCTAAAGTTAAAAATGAACGATTAAATAACTTATCTAGAGATATGAAAAATGTCGATCCTAATTTGAAACGCAAGCATATTAGCAATCAAATAGCCAATCGAATAAATCAGGAAATTCAAGGTAATTTACAATCCGAGCTGATTAATGAGCCTTTCAATAAAATAAAAAATAAACGCAATGTGAAAAATACGATTAACTTATCTGAACCAGCTAATAATCTATGTAATCTAAACCCAACATGTTCATCTAATCTTAACAAATCTATTGATTCAACAAACTCAACTAATTCGTTGAATTCATTCGATTCATTCATTGTCAGCAATAATAAATCAAAGGGCAAAGACGGTTCAAATTTGCCTGAAAGTGTAAAAAGAAGAAATTTTCGAGAAAGAATGCGTGTAAAACAGGTGAATATGGGATTCGATAATTTAAGAGCCAAATTACCTAATTCTAAAAAAATGTCAAAAGTGCAAACTCTAAGATATGCAGCACAATACATTAAAGATCTCTTGCAATTGTTACATGGTCCTTCTTACAATGTCAATCTACAATCAACAAGCATAAGTCGAAATCACCATAAATCATTTAAACATTTAGAATCTAACACTCCCCATCAAGCCATTGAATATTATGATATTGATTCTTACTAAAGGTGTATTTTTGTTGATTCAAAAAATTAAGAAATCTACCTATAGATTAAAATCTAGTTGTGATTGTATATATTTTCTGTAAATAATTGTAATTTACCTAGTTTTAATACAAACTGTTATTTTGTGCAATCATATTCTCACGTAATTAATTATTTTATTTAATTTCATATTTATTAGGCAAGTATCTGAGTTACATAACTTAAACAATTAAATGTATTTGTTTGAAAAATCTGAACTGTTATTAGTTTCATTATGTCTTGCGAATTTTATTTGATGATTTTAGATTTCAATGAGCAGTGAAAAAGAGACATTTTCGTCTTGAAGCTAAATTATCAAATGAAATTTTTTGAATTAAAAGCGAAATATTGAAATTACAAATCGCACTTTAGAGAATATTTATAGAAAGGTAAATATAAAAAAATTTGTAAATTTTTACGTGATTTTTTGTGATTTTTAAAAATAATATATCTGAAGATTTCATTGAGAAATAAAAAGCATTGAATACTCGAAAAAATCATTTGCGAATTTTTAAAAATTTTTATTATTGGAATTTTTCTGATAAATTAATAAAAACAAAAAAATATCCAGGTACTCAAAAATAAAAATGTTTTTCAAACGAATTCTTGATGATTGTAGTTCTATAAATGCACAATAGTTAAAAAACCGATTAGTCCAGCTAGACAAACAAATAATTACAAAGATGATTTCGCTTATGGTTTAAACAAAATATCTAACTAGCTTGTACACTTCAATGATTTGAAATTAAAATACTAATAAAAATACTAATGATTTAGAATTCAAATTATCAAAGTTGCATTTATCAAAATTTCTAAATCAAAAATTGGGTATGCATTCATATTTATAATAAATTTTATTGACAAGAACAAAATTAAGCGTCTCGGACATACATTATACTGAAGAAATTCAAAATAAAGAATCAGTTTAAACTTACATGGAAAATAAACTTCATCAAGAGATCAATGAAGTCCAGAAAATTTTGGTATTAAACTTGGTTTATAATAAAAAAATAAAAAATACTTTTTAAATTCCAGTATGCATTAAAAGGCGCGAAATGATAGAACTAAAGACCTTTATTTACTTAAAAAGATCGTTATTTCGAATAGGTCAGGTGCTGACTTATATGCATTGATAAACAGCTGGCTTAAGACCGGTGTTCACCCACGCGATACGATTTTAAGGCCAATTTTTTTAAAAGTTTAAAAATTTCAATTTTGAAATGGTGGACACGTGCATTATCAAATCGCAACTGTCTGTAATTTAGAAATATAAAATGTACACGTAAAATTTACCTTCAATGTTGACTTAGCGGTATTTTTATCTATTTTTTTTAATATAAAGTTTAACGAGTACACTAGGCCACAACGGCGAAAATATAAAAATATTAAAAAAGGTAAAAAGAAAAGTTTTCAACATAAGGTGAAAAACAGTTTAGACTCAAGTTAAAAAGCTTTTGCATAAAGACAGCATATTAAGTCTGAAATTTTATTATTTTTTGAAACATTTTTACGTGATTATAAGGTTTTATAAGATTTCAAATTCATCAAAATTCAAAATATCTATCTCCTAAATTTTATGAATTTTATATTTACAAACATTTTTTTTTTTTTGCAAATGATGGATAATATTGAATATCAAAGACTGTAAAAGAACAATAAAAAAGTATTCATAAAATAAGAGATTTTAATTTTCCATAATTTTTCATTTATTTTTAAAAAAATTGCAAATAATATTAAACAGATATATTCATTAAATATATATGTAAGAAATTTATACAGAACAAACTTCAATTATAGTATAGCTCAAAAAAAGTGGACACGTGCAACCAATTTTAATTACTACTAAAAGAAATATATCAGTATTTTTGATTAAAATGTGAAAATAACTTTACAATAAACCATGTGTTATATTCTTCAGTATAATTTGACTTTTCACATTAGAATGACTTATACATTCTATTCAATATGCGCTTTAATGATCATATTGATTCAAACACCTTTAAACCTTGTTTTTTTTTTTTAGCTATTTCTTTTTTATATAAAATTTTAAAATTTAATAAAAAAATCAAAAAAGAAAAAAAAATTTAATTTCGATTGTTTTTGCATCTTCGTTGTTTTTTTTTTTGTTTCTCTGAACTATTACTTAACTATAGAGTAAGCTTAGCATTTGTATTCAATAAAAAAGAAAATTTATTCGCATTATTATTAATTTACTTTCTATGAATGATTAGAACTCAGTTTTATTCATAATTTAAAAAAATAGAAATAATTTCAAAAGCATATAAAATTATTATTGAATAAGTCAGATCTTAATGGACATATTGAGCTTATTTTCAAAAAAAATTATTTGAAACTAAAATAAGTTACAAGTCTTTGTTTGATTTATTGGTCAAAGTTTCAAAAAAAATTTGTACACATGGAAACAAAAATTTTATTTTATATTTTAAATAATTTGAACAAATTCAATTGCAAATTAAATAGTTCTACAAATCATCCAAGAAAAAGACATAAAAATTGCAAATGATAGAATAATCAAACTGAAAAAATTGAAATGGTTTCTCAATTAGTTTCCAATAATAATTTTGATTTCGTATTATGTTTCGAAATCTTCAACAACTAAAACAGCATAAATTATTTTTACCATTATGTAAAAAAGATGAATGAGAAAGATAATTTATGAGAATACTATAAAATACTTAGAAAGGCTAATAAAGGTGTTGTTATTCTGAAATCTATCAAGTATTTCATATATTTGAGCTAAAATATCAAATTGGAATCTCTTTTTTAGAATTGTCATTCAAAACTTCAAAAATTTTAATTTTCAAATAATTCTCTAAAATGATTTTATCATTTTTAATTTCAATCTAAATTAATTGATTGGTAAATGACAATCCTGAAAATTCATACTAGGTCTCTTTTATTACCAATGATAAAAAGCTTGGTCTCATTAATAGATTTTATGTCAGATTTTCTAAACTTTCCGTAAAAAAGTAAATTGTCTGGACCTAATTGTTTTCAATAGCAAAATATACAAGAATAAATAAAGAATAAATAAAGAATAAATTTCAAATGTTATGATTGAGACCATATAATTTATTTTTTACAGATTAAAAATTTATTATTATTATTATTATTATTATTATTATTATTATTATTATTATTATTATTATTATTATTATTATTATTATTATTATTATTATTATTATTATTATTATTATTATTATTATTATTATTATTATTTCTAATTAATTATTAAACATAAAGAATCATATATGGACAATCGGATCGACTCGAATTTTTTTGAAATTTTATCCATTAAATAATAGGTAATAAATTTCCAAATATTTTATAGGTAAATAGTAGCCAAACTTATATGAAATTTCGTTTAACTCAAGTTAATTATAATGAAATTTACTTATTATCATAGAAAAAAAATCACAAAGCTAAGTGCATAACATTTGGCCAACTATTCTTTAGCAATCTGTCGCTCAAAAAGTTGATTTTGGATAACTAAAATCTAAAAGTTACGAATGTCGAATTGAAATATAAAAATTCTTTCATGTACAAAATTTTATTTTTCTAATGAATAGAATATTCTAAGCTATAAGTCGTCATGAAGGTAAATGATAAAGAAATCTTAAGCCCTACAGAAATAATTTATAAACAACTAAAGTTAACCTTTTAATTAATCATAAAAAAACTTTTTAAAATTTTTCGATTCCTTTGGATTCAAAATTATTTACATATTCAAATCATATTTGAAACTTTTTTTGGTTTATGGAGTTTTTGAAAAAATATATTGAAGAATTATATTCCTTGTAATTCTTCGCAATTGGAGACAAAACGTTTAATGCATGCTTTAATTGATAAACAATTCATAAATTTTTAATTAAATTTTAAAATTTCAATTCTCCAACCGAAGGTTCAAAAATAATTAAAATGCGTTGAAAATTCAATGAATTGAATATGAGTACTAATTGTAATAAAAATCTCTATGAATTTTTAGTTTGCCAAAATTTTTATTTTATCAAAATTAACTGATTCAAATATTTCTCGTGCTAATAATTGAAAATAAACATTAACTTGTTTGAAAAAAATGATTGAAAATAGAAATTAAAATTGTGAATCAAGAATTTAAGTTTTACTTATATACTTGACATAAACGTATAATAATAATAATTTATATAGGGTAAACATATAACGCATCATAAAACCACGAAATAAATAAACCCTTTTGAATTCGAATTATTTTTCATTTAAAACCCCTTCTGCCATTACCACTTGAAATTTTTAGAGCATATGGACTGTTCAATCACTATTAATCTAGCTATTATTATTAGTAAT
>BLXL01011201.1:0-14411 GCA_023170135.1 Acarapis woodi | reverse complement strand
CAAATTCAATTAGTAATTCAACAGCTGAAAATTAAGTAAAAAATAATATTTCAAAGCGCCAAAAATAAATTTTATAGACGTTTTACTCATTTCAATTATTTAACCAAATGCGTTTATTATCTGAATTAACCTGTTTAACATAAAAAATATAAACAGCACTCTTTTTCTTTTTTTTCATGAAACATATCAAAATATTTTTTTTTAAAAAGATATGTTAAAATAGATGCAAATTGATATTTTGTAATTCACAATTTGTATTTGCACATTTATTTAGTTTGACCGGAATGTTGTAGTCTTATATTCCGAAAAAAAAATCTGGTACTTTCTTTAAAAAAAAGAAATTAGCAAAATCTTTTTGTTACAAGAATTTAGAAAAAAAAGCATTCATTTATCTTTTTTCGGGAATTTATTCTATAATTTTTCAAAAAAAAACCATCGATCGAAGTTATTAGATTTTTTAATTTTTAATTAAACATTTTTTGAAATTTTCATATCGAAGTATCAAACAAATTAAATCGGCTTTTTGTTTTATATAGTATTAAATATTTAAGTTGAAATCAGATATAAGTTTTACATTTTTCACATCAAAGAATTAAGTAAATAAAATGTGATTTATTTTAATAATTTTGTGCTTCCTAAATTATAGCAAACCTTTAGAATGCTCAAATAATTTAATTCTCGATCAATTCAACATTGAAATTTAAAGCATCAAATTTAGCGAATTGAAGAACAAATTATTTTTTTTTTGATATAATTTTTTTAATATGCGGCATTTTCGACTAAAAATTTTCATAATAATTTTATCAAATCAAAATCTACGGGATAAATTAAGCATTTTAAATTTATAAATTTATTAGAAAATCGAAATCATTTAATATTGAAGGCTGAAAAAATTTCTATTAAATATATATTATGACTAAAAATAACTGTTTTTGTATGTTTATGTTTGCAGTGGTATTTTGAATCTTTATAAGTCATCAAGGCAAAAGACATGACATCTTTCATTTATTTCTTATATCAAGCACATTTTTTTTCTGCAAATTTTTGTTTGAAAACAGATTCTTTATAAATATTTTTTATTCCATATTTTACTCGATTCGACTTAATATCAAATATTTAAGTCATTTTTTTATAAGAATTTTTTTTTTGTGTTAACGATAGAAAATTTAGTTTTAGCTTTACTCAAATTCTTCGAATCAAACATTATTTTTTCAAATACTTTATCATTTATCATCAAACTAATTACGTGTTTAGAATTTATTTCGTAGCAGGAAAAGAATGCTGCCAAGCATTTTAAAAAAAATTTTAGATCGCGAGTCCAAAAAAAAATTGAGAGTTCCCATTCAAGAAAAGCTATTTTAACACCAATTTGATGATACAAATTTAACATCAAATCTTATGAATCATGAATTTTGGCCGATAATGAGTAAGGTGTCATTAATTTTCCTAAATTTCCTAGTATTTAAAGTGTGCTCATATATTTTGCAAACAAGTGTATATAAGTTTGGCTTATCATATTAGTTTACATTCATTTGGAAACACCTGTCATTTTATCATCATTAGATATAATTAATTTATTTTACATATTTGCACTTTCTTTCTCAAATACGTATATGATCTTATATACAATGAGTGACAGTTCGTTTTCACATATTATTGTTATACCTGGTAAAACTTTCAATATAAATCCAATTTTAGTTTGATCGTGTTTTAATCGATTTCAATATTGAAAAAAAATGGGATCGGTTCCTTTATGTTCTTGAGTCTTTATAAAACAGATTATTAACTTATTTGAAATTTTGTCGCTTCATCTGTAGAATGAACTGATTCAGCAAGTGATTTTTTTAAATTTATTCTAATACTAAAAAATTTTGTCTTCCTACATATTCTTTTTGAATAATAATCAGAAAATTTTAATGCAAGATAAGTACGCACTTCCGTTTCAATTTTATCAACTGCAAACTTGAATTTAAAAATACCGTCTCTTATCTTTCCGAAAATATGCTCGATTAAGTCGAATGAGGTAAGTATATTGAATGTCCATATTTAGCTAAATAAAAATTATTTTTTTAGCAACAGAAATCCATGAATTGCGAATCTTCTTGTAAAAAATGACTATTTCATCTTCTAAAACAAATTTTCTTGTCATTAATAGATTTTTTTATTTTAAGTTAATTAAAATAAATGATTTCATGTTTAGACCAAATTGTAACTATTTTTTTTACGATGTCCAGCTAATTGAAAGTTTATTGTGACAAGTGAACGCCATTCGGCGCCTATTTTAATCATTGTTTCTATATTAAGCCCATGTTTTTTAATAAAATGCTGTTGAATTTTTAAAAATTCATCTCGATTTTTCATGTTCAATAAAAGTTCTTTTACAAGTTTTCAGATAAATTTTTTTTATTTCTTAGATTATTGTTTTACATTTTTGTTATTTTTCAGTGATATTTTAAATGTGATTTTCAGAGTTGTCTACCAGCAAACCTGTAATCAATGTAGAACTTTCTTTTTGTCTTCTTTAATTAATGTTTTATTTTTCAATAATAACTCAATTACAAGTTTTTTTTTGTAAAGATTCACTGTTTGTGTGTTAACAAATGAAAATTTTGACTCTATTTATATTTACATCTTATATGCGCCATAGTGTTATCAATTTATAAATAATCAACTCTCAGATTTTTGCACGTAGTTGTACAAAGATTTATCAATCGAAATAACAATTAAGCTATATATGTGTATAATCAAGCATCAAAAAAAATATTCAATTCAAAAATCTTTCATATTTGATCATCATTTGTTTAATTTTGTTATAAATTTCGATTTGAGAAGTTAAAGAGATTCACCCTTTCTTTCACATTTATGCTTTTGCTACTATCTTTAAAGGAAATCATTATATCACTTGATTAAATTAATTCATTCAAACATATGTATAAAAATAAATATTTATTCTTTATAATTATTATTTATTTGATCTAAATTTTAATAAAAATAGTCACAAAGTATACTATATTGTTATTTAAATTTAAAAGATTTTGAGAACAAAATATTTTATTGATCAGATGGTTGACAAATGATGATAGAGTTCAAAAAAATTTATTTTAAAAGCACTATGCAAATTTTAACATATAAATCGTGTTTATTATATTCTATTAAGTTTAATTCAATTTTTTAGCTGTAACCTACAAAATCAGTCTGAAATTTTATTTGAATAAATATGAATTTTTAAGAATTTATGACTATCGAGTTTAAATCATCTTCCAAGCTTTCTCTTCATCTTTTTATATTTATTTTTTTGAAATTTGGTTTTAAGATCAATAATTTAATTTTACCCATCTTGTTACTTTTACTTACTCACTTTGAAATTTTTGCTTGATGTGAATCTTTTGTAAAGAAAATTTTACAGATTATAGCCTGAGAAATAGAAAAATTAGCCAAAATTGATGATGAATGAATTTTTTTTGCAGACTGTAAATTTTTCTCAATCACTCAATAGCTAATAAATATTCACTATCGATCTTTTTCCCTTATTCATCCTTCTACGATAAATCTTGACTTTTAATTGCAATTGAATTTCATCATAAACTTTGAGTAATTTTAGATTGAAAAGAAAAATAATCAAAAAAGAAATTTAAAAAGATTACTAATTATTTTTCATATATTAGATAACGTAGTAGATAAATAACAATTTTTTCACATGAACTTATGGAGAAAATAAAATTTTGCTTTTTGTGATGTTTTTTTTACTAAATTTTTCTCGGAAATAAAACTTAGTATATTTTTTTTTCTCATATTTTTTTACTAAATAATGATTTATTTTGAATTGAATACTAATTAATAACCCACGCAACGATACATTGATGATATTCAAAGGACAATTTTAAATTTAAATTGTTTTATCATTATAAAAGATTCTCATTAAAGTTAAGTGTTATTCCTTAAATTTACGCTAAATTCATTTCAACTTAACAGAAAATCCTTCCTTTACATAACAAAAAACGAATCAAACAATCATAAATTCGACACTAATTTTATTGTCATTTGATTTTGCAAACTGAATCACCCACCAAATTTTAAAATTAAATTAAATTAAATTAAAGTACACAATAAACCTTTACAATTGTAATATCCTTTTTATTTTAGTCTTTTATGCATTAGAATTTTCTCATTTTAGTTGAGCCATCAATTTATCTCTTTGAATATGATTAATCACAATATCAAAATTTTGTGATTTATTTGAAAACTGTGACTTATAAATTTAAAAAATAAATGTTAAATAAATAGGCAGAAACAAATTTATTTTTTGGTCCATCTAAATTTTTCGAAAATTGACTCGATTTTTATTATCTGCTTGAATTATTGATCAAATTATAAATCGAGATCATACTGATTGGAAGCTAATTATCGTTAGCTATGTAAACGGAATAAACAATGATTCCATTAAAAAAAAAAAAGATTTTAATATTTTCTAAATAAGATTTGTATCTATTCTGATTGCACATATAGAAAGGCAAATCATATAGAATATTTTTTGTTTTTCATTAGAATTTATCAATTATTGATTGATTTTTTGCTTCTTTTTATTCTTCCTTCAATAAAATGAAACTTTTGATTGCAATCAAAGTTAAAAAGTTATATGACTTTCACTTCGTTAAATACTAGACATATTACTGAGCAAATAAACAAAATTCATTTATCGAAAATGAATCATATCTATCGTCTTCTGTAATAATTGTGATATTTTATGAAAATATTTTTGAAATTTATATCTTGTATGATTAAATTACTCTTTCAAAAAGATACTGAAATTGCGAAAATAAGCAATTTGCTTTTTATTTATCAAAATTTACTGTTTTTGTTTGTTGATAAATGAATTTCCCGGTTGATCCACATATATTTACTCTTTGTTCTTGAAGACATCATCGGAAATTTCCTTGCAAATCATATTATATCGAAACTCCTTCATTGACATATCAAAAAAATTTCCTGATCTGTTACTGTTGCATATAACTCAATTTTACTTCAGCAGTGTCAAAAAATTTATTAAAAAATTTATTTGCACTAAATTACTTTATCAAATATCCTTAATAGATTACTCACTATCGCTTATTTATTTGTTATAAAAAGATTCGATAAAATATAAAAAGATTAATCAAAATCAGACAAATTTTTTTTTTTGATTTCCTTTTTTTAACAAAATAGTAATGTGCTTAATTAAAAAATGACCAAAAAAATATTACAATTTTAACCCTCTAATTTACCGTTGAGGAAGAGCATAGCACTTTAAATTTATTTTTAATAGGTTTGAAGAATTTAAATTATATACTCGATTTTGTAAAATTATCAAAATGAGGCAGCTTATAATTTCTTGAAATTTAATTTTTTCGCATCCGAAAACGTAATTCTTTCCATGTTAAATAATGGATGATGTGTTTCAAAGGAAAAACTAGAAGTTGCTTACCAAAAATTCTATTTTATTTTTTTAAAAATAGTATTCAATTACTTGAAATTAGAATAATTAACTAAATCATTATTAAAGTTAAAATTTTATTGTCATTATCTTATATCACACAAAAAAAATTAAAATTGTTGAATATAAGATTTATTACTTACGTAATAGAAATATTGAATCGATAAGTGCAATAAAAAAATTATTGCAATTTTCATTTTTTCATATTCCTTCTATACATTTGGACATTACGAAAATTTTTTTGAATTGACTTTCGACATTTTTAAATTGGGAAAATATTTAATTTCTAGTCAATTTTAACCGATTTTTTGAACCATCTTAATTACTAGAGTATATACATAAATTTTCAAGTAAATCAGTTTTAAAATTAAATAATTTATCTTCATGAAATAAATTGACTTTTTGGAATTTAAACAAAAAAGAATATATAATGTGAAGATAAATACAGAATTATTTTTTCGCCACTTATCGATTGAAAGTTATCATTTTTACATTTATTTTTTTTGACTATTTAGTATTCAAAATTTCTTTCAAACTGATAACATCATCTGGTTATAATAGTTTTTTATCGTTTGCACAATCATTTTTTTCATGCCGATCCGCTTATCCCTAATTTGCTAAAATATTTATCTTTTGAATCAAATTATCAATTTTCTTATTAACCTTTTATTCGAGATCAACAACACCACCCTGCTTGCCATATTGAAAAAACAAAAATAGAGTCGTCAAAAATTTAATACTATCGTCAAATTTTTGGACAAAATAATCTTTTGAAAATAGTTTGCTTCAAAGATATTATTACCTCATTTAACAAAAATAAATTGTGGTACAAATTCACTTAATTTGAATTGAAATCTATAAATCTTTATCATATTTATCTTTATGTCATTGAAAAAAATTTGGGTTCTAAGGCAATTTTGTTTGAAACATTCTAGTTTTTTATGCGAAAAATTTTTGATATAGATTTTTTATTCATATAATAAATTTGAATTAACTTTTTGAAATTTTAACTTGACTCCTGTAAAATCGTTTTTTGAATTATGTAATGTTAAACTATGTAAAAGACACTATTAAAAGTATATTTGATCGCAAATCAAGAATAAAAAACAATTTTTTATATAAATTTACTTAGTTTAAGCCTAAAATCATTTGAATAAAACAGTAATTGATTTAAAGGAATGAAATTTGCCTGATTTTAGTAGTTAAATTATCTAATTAAAATCTTAATATTTTTTTAGTGATTCTTCTGAATTAAATTACATTCAATTAGCGCATTTTGCCTAATAGCGCATTTTTTTTTTTGACTCGTTTAAGATTTGTTATCTTTTAATAGTAAAAAAAAAAAATTTTCAAATTCTAAAGATCGTTGTCTATTTGAGCTTTTTATTTATTTTTATTTATTTTTTTTTTGTTTATTTGTAAGATCGTGTCAAGCTTATTTTCCTTTGTTCATTTTCAATATTATTCAACCATAAAGGACAACTTTCAGGAAACAAGTTTCGTATATCTTTTCCTTTAGAAACAAAATATTCTACAAATTAAGTGATTTGAATCAGTAAATTTTTTTACAAGAATTGGTGTAAATTGAATCATCATTTAAAAATTTTAGCTTGACCAATTTTTTCAGAATGTGAATACGAATTTTTAAGAAATTTTTCTCCTGTTCTTCATCTTTAATTAGTCTCATTAAACATTATATAAATATAAAATGAAAATAAATTTTCATAAGTGTCTGACCATCATTTTTATTATTAAAGAATAGAAAAATGACTTTATGATGAGTTGATTTTAGTATTAATGTGGAACAGAACATTGTGTACTCAACTTAAAATGTAAATTGTACATTTGTGCACTTATGTAGTGATTTACGGTCTACTTCCGCCTCTTGCTTTCCATTTCCTCTATTTCGTTTTTTCATTTCTTATTCATTTTTACTTTTCAAGAAATTTTTTACCTGACACATAGGTAAGAAGTTTTTACATGAAAATTTTGCCAAAGAATGCTAAAACAAACAAGACAAAATTTTCTAGGCTTAAGTCAAGCGAATACGAAATAATAATTTGGTAAATTACACTTGATCGGATAGAAAATCGTTTTTTGATTCTAAGCATTGTTCAGTAATTTGATTGAACTGAAGAATTTTCGGCAGTGTATTTACGTGTTCTATCGACAAATTAGTTAATGAGAAAGCATTTTTTAAGATTCGTTTTATTGAAGAATATGAAACTATGCATGATTTTTTTCAATAGCAAACTAGCATTATAATCTAATATTATTAAAAAATATGGTAATTTAATTGTTGTTTAATTAAGAAAATTTTTCATCTATCTTAATCATTAGACCGGAAACGCAAACCGAGCACCTCATTCAAGAAAAAAAATGGAATTTAAAAATAATTCTTTCTTTTTTTTTTTGTTTTGTGAATAAAAGACATACCATAGCTCTGCAAGAATTATGGTTGTTTACTAGATTAAATTTTTTTTTTACCCAAATTTATCAAAAATCTATAACGAGATTATTAAATTCAATAAAACTCTACGCAAAATATAATTAAAAAATCCAGTGTTTTTAATATAAATTAAAAAAAAAATTATTTTTAAAAGACTCTTTTATAGAAACCTTTAAAATTATTTGAAATCAAACGAAAAGGTTATGCAATCGCCGTAAACATTATGAAACAGTCAATAAAATTTTCTTTGCAACGATTTTGTGCTTCAATTTTTTTTCTTATGATTCAGAATTTATTTTATTCATATGACTTAAGTCGGCTTTTGAAAATCAACATTAATATGTCTGAAAATTCTAAAATTTTTTTTGAAATGAATATTTTTCATTTACTGGTCAAGTTTTTTATCAGGTTGATTTTTCAAATAACAACACAGAATTTTTTTTTCGGTTAGATCTTTATAAATATATGTTTTGTTTAGAAAATTTTCATTTGTAACAATTTTGAACATTGAAATTCTATATTTCATTTAAAAATATTCTTTTCTGTATAAAATTAAATGAAAAAATTTCTTTCAAGTAAATAAGTTTTAAGATAAAAATGAAAACGATCTTTTAATGATGCGTTGCTTATCGATCAACTAGATGTGCATTGAAAAATTATATAACAATCATTGAAGAATCAGTTAAAATTTCTAAAGCACTATTTTTTGATCTGGAAAATTGAATAGCTAACATCAGGCAAATTTATAATAAATTGTTTTTCATGTCATTTTTTTTTTACTTTTTCTTTTAAACAATTAATTAGCACTATTTTATAACATGTTGTCAACTTAAAATGATCATGCTATAGCAATCGTTGCTAAAAAAAAAAAAGAAATTTTATAAAGTCCACTCATTTTTGTTTCTAAATTACTTAACTTTAGTATTACATTGCTTATTTACGAAATTTTTATAGAACAGCGATAAAATACAAGTGACTATTTTAAAGAGGGGCAAGCTGCTTTATCAGTGCATCGATTTCTAGTTTCCATGAAAAATATCAAGCAACAGCTATAATTTGTGTAAATTTATCTATATTTTAAAATTTTGTGCTCTCAAATGTAAATTAATCTAATTTTTCAAAATCATTTTAGTTTCTTCGTCTGTTTGTTTATTGAGTATTCAGTTATTGTTCATCATTCGCTCTTTTTTTAAGCAATAGATTATCTTTGCGAATTTCAGATTAATCCTCAGACCAAATTATTGAGCAAAAGTTTGTAGATTGTAAATTTAATAAAAAAGACTGCAATTTATTTAATAAAAAAAAAATTAGTAAATCAATCGAACCATAAATCTGTTGATAAAATTTTCAAATAATCCGGCTTTTAATCAAATTCTTGAAAAATCAGCTTCGATCATTACATTATATAGTTTATATACCATGATTATATAAACTTGATTATATAAACTTGATAATATAAACTTGATAATATAAATTCAACAATTTTGTTTCTCAGAATTTTTACTTCTTTAATTATGACACATAATTGAATATTTGTTTTTTCTCAACTTTAATTATGAATTTTGTTTAAAAAAAAATTTTTCGCGAAAATATTTTAAACAAAATAAAAAAAATAAGTGTTTTTAAATGTTAATTGAGTTTTGAGAAAAAAAAAAATCCGAAAAATTTTATTAATTAATAAATGTAATTAATTACTAATTATGATTTATCAAATCAATAAATTACTCTGTCGTGTTGCAAAAAAATTGTAAAATATTTGTTTTTATTTGAAATAACACGCTATAATCGCAATAAAAATTTATAAAGCTAAAAAGATGAAATCTTACAAAAACTTGAATAAAAAAATTATAATTGGATTTATTTTATAATGGCGTAAAAATTGATATATAAATAACAAAAAACCATATATAATTTCAAATCGAGAAAAAAAAACCTTACAACTTACCCTTTTTGCTATGTTGCGTATAAAAATCTACACATATTAGTTACTTATTTGAATATATAAATTACATTTATTGAGTTTTGTATTTATTCTTCATCTGAATAATAATTCAAACGTATTGTACTATAATTTTTGGGAAAAATTTTTTTAACATTTGATATGTATTCATCCAATGATTTATTTGAATATAGTGCGAAATTCGATTTTTCACATAAGTGATACTAGTTCCGCAAGCACGTTGCTAGTTTGCAAAATCAAAATTATCTTGAATGGATATTTTTTAATTTAAAACAACAGCTAATCATGTTTTTTATCAAAAAAAATGCTTTTGTACCTTCTAATAAAATATATTAAATTCTCAATTTAAACTTTGTGCAAGTTTTTTTTCATGTATGAAATTGAAAAAATTGAAATATTTAATTTTTCACGTTTTTCAAAAATACATGTATTAAACTACTTTTCTTAAAATTAAGAAATTTTAATTAAGCTTTAATTTTTTTTTCAAAAATTTAAAAAAAAATGATTCTTCCAATTTTCGGAATTTCATAAATGAAAATTTTAGACACAATATAAAGATTTTTTTAATCTTCTTTCTAATCAATATTTAGAGAATCTTTCAAAAATAATAAAGTTGTCAATTCAAAAAAAAAATTCTATAACTATATTTGGTAACATATTGCCAAAAAGAGTGTGACATAGGATTTATGTTTTTTTATTATCATTTAATAAATAAATAATTAATGAGAAGATATGAAGGATTATTTTTTATCATTTGATTTCACAAAAATATTTATATTATGATTTTTGATTCAATTTTTTATGATAAAAACCAATTTCAAAATAAATATTTCTAATATAAAATTCAATATTCCCCCGAATTTCTTGTAATTAAGGCTATATTACAATTTTTACTAATTAATTTATTTAAAATTTATATATTATTCTTTTTATTAAGAAGTTTATATTATGGCCATTCAAAAGGATACTCATGAATAATCGTAATGTGAAATAATCTATGTAATGTTTCATAAAATTGAAAAGTAATTCTATAAAGCTCAAAAACAATAAAACTCTAATCTTATTTGATTATCTTTTACCAACAATTTAATAAAATTCAAATTTATTTTTTATTTTATAGTTCATCATGGCTCGATTGTACCACCATAATCGAGCTTTATCATTCTACTTTCCGTTAAGTATGTGTTTCGCAAATTTTTTTTTTCTCACATCAGAACACGGAACTGATAGCGTGATTGAACGTAAATTGAGCAATCGACTCGTAAATACAAAATATGGAGCTTTGCGAGGATACATTGCTACTTTACCAGAAATTCATGCCCAGGAAGTTGAAGTCTTTCTTGGTAAGTTTATATTTTAATAATCGTCAATTTTGAAGCATATAAACATTTAACTTGCAATGACAGAAACTTATTCCTAATACATAAATTTTTTTCAAAAAGTAACATTCAAAAAGTTATAAAAACATCAGTTTGTCAACAATTATTAGTTGTATTTGAAAAAAAAGCAAAAATTGCAAATTTCATGCAAACAATTGTCCAACTTTATTGACCAATTTTTTTAATTTTCAGGCTCACCTTCTTAAATTATAAATTCAAGAACTTCAACACTTAGAAATCAGTTATTTTTTCAATTCAATTAATCATGAATTTAGAATATTTTTATACAAAATAAATACTTCTAAAATGAAATCGAATCAAAATCTTAAATATTTCAATTTCGATAAAATTATCTCCATAAAATTTACTTAATTTGCTTCAAAATTTTTTCTTTTCAAGATAATTTTTTTCGCAATATCATCTAAAATTTATATCACTTTTCAAGATATTAAAGAATTAAATTTTTGAGCAATACCGAAACGAAGAAATTTTTTTATATATTATATAAGTATTATCGAAAAAATATTTTTATATTTACATCGCTAATTTTCAAATTTTTTGTGAAATTTTTTTTATTCGGTTACGAATATATTGCTCTTTTAATTGATAAATAATATTTATTTTATCATTTATTTATAGTTATTTATTTATGATTATTTATTAATTAAAATATTTAGATTTTATTTAATGGCTTTGAATTTTTCGATTAAATTCTGATTTTTGAAATCATTTTAGAAAATTGAGCCTCAAAAGATCGGCCCATAAAATTTTACAAATTTTCAAAATGAATTCAATCATGTAATTCAAGTTTTACTATCATCTGTAATTCGATAAATTTCTTGATAAAAAATTTCGCATTCGAGTCCACTTCACTATTATTAATTTTTAACTTCTAATATATATTATTTATATTTTCAATATATTTAATTATTATGTCATAGATAAAATACGTATTCTGATATTTCATCGTATTTTGATGAATTTCTTTCATATTGACTATAAATGAATGTACTTGATAAAAAAATCAGAAATCTGAGCTCTAAAAGTAAAAAAATTACCTTTTTTTAACTAAAATTTAAATTAACTTTTACATTTTTAAAAATTT
The DNA here is from genome assembly GCA_023170135.1 of Acarapis woodi. Lineage (NCBI taxonomy): Eukaryota > Metazoa > Arthropoda > Arachnida > Trombidiformes > Tarsonemidae > Acarapis > Acarapis woodi. The sequence goes on along the minus strand of BLXL01011201.1, from coordinate 2,048 downwards.
TTGTCTATCAATTTAATAACAATCAATAATATTCCAAAAATTATATTAATTCTATTATTTTTCAATGTTATCATATGTGTCATGAAAAAAAGTCGAACAATCACACATTAAATTATTTGTGATGTTTAAAAAGTATGGCCTACTTGAGACCTGGACAGAAAATTTAATTCATTAAAAATTTTTAATTCATTTTTTTCTTAAAGTAGTTGTGATGACAGTATGGACTCAAGTTTTTTCTGGGTACACATCTTCTAGTTTATCCTTTATTGCGATTATTGAATTTAAGATCACTTAATATTAAATATTTGCTTTTTTATTTACAAAAATTAAGAAATCGTTGATTTTTAAATTCAATTTAAAAGTTTGCGATTTTAAGGCACAATGTGTGTTTATTTATGTATAGCCAAAACATATAATTGATATTTACAAAAAAAATAATCACACATTTGTGAATTGATTGCTGGCACATACACTAAACTTATCGAATGATATGAGAAAAAAAATTCACTTTATTTTAATCTTTTGTATGCAGATAACAAAACTTTCCAAATAATGATGCATTTCTTTGATGAACTGTCGAATAAGATCCAGTGAATGACAAAAATTATTTTGTGTGTCGAAAAACTTCAAATTGCAAATTAAAGACTCGAAAAATAAAAAATTATAGATTACTGCATGTACTGAATCATCTTTTCTTATATTCAGTGAAAATTTCTAGAACGTAAATACTACCTCTGCCTGATTAGTGATGAGAAAAATTTCCAATCATTAAAGGATAGCGATTTTTTTATTTTAGGTATATGATTTTAATTTTTTTTTTCAATATTTTTGTATCATAAATGTACAACTTGCAATTCATCAAAATATATATTTTGATAGGATGATTTTTAAAAAAAAGGCAAGAAAAACTTGCTGTAAGAGAAAATGTTCGCTAATGATTTCAATCAAAAATTCTGTACTTTTTTGAAATAGATTTTAATAAATGACGGACGAATATTGATTTGAAATCGAATCATTAGATAAATTAAAATAAAATTATTTTTTTCGCTTAAATTCTTATGTTTGTGTCATAGTAATTTTTTGTACTCTCATATAGTGTTGGGTGCATTTATTGACCTTCGGAATATGATGCTTCAATGATCAATTTGCAAATATGCAATGAATCTTAGTTTGCTAAGATGTCAGTCTATATGAATAAAATTTTTAATTTAAAAATTACTTGCAAAAAAAAAATTATTAGAGAAAACGACTTTCAAATTTTAATTTTAAATAAGATATTACTGGTCTATTGTAAAAAAATTGTCTAAAATTTAAAAAAAAAAGGAAATCTTTTTGAAAATAATACTTATCTGACGTAGTCATTCGAATATTTTAAAAATTATTTGTTACCTAAATTATCGTTTTTAAGAAACACGTTCTTTATGTGTGATTGTATGTGTTCTTGATTATAGTTAGGGGCATTTATTTTCCTAAATATAAGTTTAGCTTGAGACAATTAAAATTGCAAAATAGTTCAAAATTTAAATTTTAAATGATTTGCCTATAAAGTTATTAAGTTTTATTGTGTAAGTAGACGATTCGAAATTTTTTATTATACACATTAAATAGAGTCAACATAAAAATTAAGTGAATTCGAACTGAAAATAGCATCTCTCATCATTGTGAAAAATTTATATACTATTTTCCCCTCGTTAAAATTTCAAACATAAATTTCTAAAGGATAATTAATGAGATAATTAATGAGATAATTAATGAATGAATAAGACAAAATCAGCATTCTTTATTCAAAACTAATTAAATAAACTTAATGAATCATTTAATTTTATTCATAAGCTTTTAATATTTTTTACTCTTGTTTTTAGTTTTATTAAATACATACTAATTTTGTATCTTTAAGCACATCCATAATTTTCACTAATTCTAATATTCGACATATTTGAAATTTTAATCTAAATAACTTAAGAGTATAAGAGTTTTAAAATATCATGATAAAATTTTGAGCACACATGTTCTATTCAAAAATTTTCAGATACATAATTTCTTAATTA
>BLXL01011197.1:0-17197 GCA_023170135.1 Acarapis woodi | reverse complement strand
CTGTGCAAGCTAAAATAAATTCTAGTCTTAACTAAAACAGACTGTTGAATCAGATGACCATATAAAATATCGCATAATTATTTATAGTAATTCCTTCTTTTATAAAAAGTCTATCACATTTATTCTAAAATCTTGTTGTTCAGCTTTTTTTATACTTGAAACCACACGAATTTCTACTTAAAAACTTACACGTATTATTTCTTTATTTTTTAAACTATATTGATGAAACCTAATTTTTATATATATTAATAAATTGTGGTTACAATTTTAAAAATCTTATAAATTTTATCGAAATCTAAAAAACATTACGAAGGGTTGTTTCAACTTATATCAAACTATCCGTTAATTTTGAATTTAAATTTCATTCCGATTTATTCTCTTCAATTCAAGAAGCTGGATTACCATGAGTAATATCTATTGATAAAGTAAAGTATTTGTTTAAATAATTTATTTAATCAACTTGAGACAAATATCAAGAAATAAATTCACTTATTAACCAATTAATATTTATTTTTTTTTTAATTTCATATGTACAATTTTTTTCGTGAAATTATTATTTGAAATCACTAATTACTGCTTACGATAATAAATAGTAATTAAACCCTATCAATTGTTTATGACATAGACAGTATGAATAGTATATTTTAAAAATAAAAAATATTTTTTAATTTATTTATACAGAGTATTTGTTAATCATATTAGATGTCTTTTCCTTATTACTGAAATTGTTTTCAATTTCATTTGATAAATTCATTGTCATCGAAATTTTTTTACCAATATATTTTTTTTTCAATTTATCGAAAGTTTGCTTTCTTTCCATCCTTCAAAAAAGAATTCACTTATATATATTATTTAGAATGAATCTTCAAATAAGATCCTTAAATTGATAAATCGTGTTCGAAAATATAATTTCTCTGTTTGCGCACCTAGTTTTAATGAATAAATTCTTTTATCAAGTTTTGAAAATAATTTTCATCTTTTCTAATTGAGAAATAAATAATTTATTGAAAATCTTCATATTGGGTCTACGTACGATTATCTATTTTGATTGAGAATATTTAATAAATCAAAATATTTAATTTATTTGTCTAATTATTCATGGTAACTAATTTGATGAATGAATAATCGATAAATAGAATAGCCTAAATACACTATCTAGCTAATGTTATTGAATTAATCTTTTAAACTATTGGTACTTGTTCATTTAATATTAAAAAATAATATAAAACGCAATCAACAAAATTTCTTATGGAATAAGTTAAAAAAAAGAATTATTTTTTAAAAATTTTGTTCATTCTGTTAATTGAACTTTGAAAAATTATTTGCATTAAAATCTTCAAATTTTCGCCAATTTTCAAAACGAGAAACGATTTTTTGTCAATATTTACACAACAATTTGGAAATTTAAAAATTTCGTTTTCAGATTTTTAAAATTTTCCATCTTAAAATTATTTTTTTTTTTGTTTTTTATCTGCCCTGACTTTAAATTTCAAATATAACAAATAAGGCAAAAATTTCATGAATATATAATTTAAAGTATTAAAGTTAAATGAAATGAATTGAATTTCGAATTGTACATCATCAACACATAAAAGTCTTTTTTCATTTAATTTTAATTGATGGTCTAGAAAATATATAAATATAAATTTATAAATTTAAAAAAATAATTGAAAAAATATTTCAAAAAATTACATTGTTGAACAGACTAAATGTTGGACTATTTATTAAAAATGAAATTAAATCTGAAAAATACAAATTATTTGATGAAAAATTTTCTAAAACTCACGCTGATGCAAATAAAGCGATAGAATAAAAAAAACTACAATTGTCCAGTGCTCATCAAACAATAATAAAATTCATCATGATATATAGAGAGATCATATCTTAATTTTCAAATATCGCACTATGATGATTCGACACTGATGCACCAATGAAACAATGATCCGTCGAGATTTATACAATCATTTACTGTAAACCATCTATTTTATTCTCTTGATTCAATTGCTGAATGATGAAAAAAGCTGTCATTGACTATGTTGTTAAATATCGCAGTCATTGACAAGACAAATTATATAATTAATAAACAGCACTTATTATTCATTGAACTGTATATACTACGATTGAAAAAAAAAAACGATTGATGCCGAATCATTTTTTGTTTTAAAAAAAATATTCTACGGTGTCTTATGTGTGAGGTGATTTTATTACTCATAATATTAAAATTAATTGTGATTTTATAATTGTGCTATGCTTAATTAATGACCAATCTGCTTGACAATGGATCCAAATGTGCTCTAAATGAAAAATCGATCAATATATTATTGGCGATTTTCTTAATTCCATATCTTTTATTTACGAAATCTAATCATTTTGTTTTTTTTTTCAGACTAATGTGTAGGAGTTAAATAAACTACAATTTATCGGAAAATGAGATAAACAAATCACCTGATAAATTTTAAACTTAATAATCGAACTTCAACTTGGTGTGTGATCAATTTCTGATAAATAAAATTCGTCTACTTCATTTAAGCAACTTGAATATCAATTATTCGTTTGGAATTCTATTTTTTAATACTTAGCCGGCACCTATTTGATATCTGTTTTATTTTAAGTCATAGAATTATTTAATCTTCATTTAAATCATTTTATTGTTCATAAATCTAAATTTCTAAATTGTTTATAATTTTGAATTTTACTATTACTTTCACGGTTCAAATTGGTAGATTGGATGATGAAAGAAAATTTTTCAAGCATTTGAACATCTTTTTCATCTGTATAAAAACTTATCAATTATTAACGTATTCTTAATCTTTTTTTTCTTGTTTTACATCATCAATGATTGATCTAATAACTAACATATTTTTATTTATATGAAATTATTCAATTCTAGAAGTAGTTTTCAAAATTCTCTATATTATGATTATTTTTAAATTTGATTAAATTAATAAGATTCGATTTAATTTTAATAATTTGATGTATAAATTTGAATATAGCAACACATGTGTCGAAAAAATTTCCTAACAAGAAATCAATTCCCCAACTCGCACAATCGAAAAATTAAAAGTCGGTTAATTAAAAAAAATTAGTTTATTCTTGATTTTTTTTTTTGCCAGAATAATTTTTACCATTAGTTTCACAAAAAAAAGTGTTAACAATTTTGCTAAAGTTTGTAANNTATAAGATTTTTAAAATTGTAACCACAATTTATTAATATATATAAAAATTAGGTTTCATCAATATAGTTTAAAAAATAAAGAAATAATACGTGTAAGTTTTTAAGTAGAAATTCGTGTGGTTTCAAGTATAAAAAAAGCTGAACAACAAGATTTTAGAATAAATGTGATAGACTTTTTATAAAAGAAGGAATTACTATAAATAATTATGCGATATTTTATATGGTCATCTGATTCAACAGTCTGTTTTAGTTAAGACTAGAATTTATTTTAGCTTGCACAGAAAGGCATTGTTTTGAAAACACATTTAAGATGGCGTAGAATCAGTTTTTTTTCCAAAGAAAAGTCAATTTTTAGAAATTGAACAAATTATTTTTGACTCATTCCTATGCTTACCTAATTATACAAAAAAAATGAGTTACTTTGAATTTTTTTAATTACAAAGCGAGAAAATGAAAATTGTACTTTGGAAAAGAGAAATCTATCCATGTTGATGTGTTATGGATAATGACATAAATAATATCAAATAATTCATTAATATACAACATTTTGATTTAAAAATTAATACTCATGATTCTAGTAATTTGATGCTGCGCATTAATTTTCAAAACAATTTGATGTCATTGAAAAAGTCTTGACACTTTTTTCATTATCAATTAGGAATTTGATTATTTCGCTTAAATTTTCTCATAATGTTCGAAACATTCAAATAATTTTCTTTTCGAACTCATCAACTTAGAATCATAAAAATATAATTTATAAAAATCAAAAATAGGTCAAGAAAAAAAATTTAGAAAATAGTTTAGGATTTTAGAATAATGCTTTAAATGAATTTTAAATTTAGAATTTAATATCAAATCATTCGAATGCTCATATTTTAATATTACATAGATAAATTTTAAATAAATTTCGTAAAATCAGTAGTTTTTAAATTATAAAAAATTAATGTCTATTGTGCATTATTTTACCTGGAAAATCTTATTTTGCCCGATCTCCATTCTCGCGAAAAAGTTCATATGAAGTATCATTCATACAGAGAACATGTTTATCTTGTTTATTCTTTTGAAAAGAACTCTTTTAAAATGTGCCCTCTAAAGCTTATTATCTTAACTACAAATTGAATGCAAAAAAATTTTTCTTTTAATTTTTTCTTTCGTTAAATAAAAAAAAAATAAAATTAGATAATCTCATAGTTTTTTATTTTAAATCAATTGAAATAATATTCATACAAGAAAATGGAGATAGATCAACTGCTAGATATGACTAGCAACTTTAAGTGATAAAATAAAAAAATTTAATTTTATTCAAATTAAATGGACAAGAAGATGCAGGATAATAAAAATTTTAGTATAGATTTTCAACAGAAAAATAACAAGATTTGATTTTTATTAAATCGACATCGAGAAATATAGTTTTGTTAATTTGAAAATAGTTCAATATTCTTTTTAAGATCCTTATATTACTAAATGTTCATTAGATATATATGAAGGGATAATTTAAATTTTGCTTCACATAAAAACTAAAAAAACTTTAAAAGAAGAGTTTAAAAATCTGGATCAAACTTGCTACTTAACCGTTTAGAAACTATTAATTTAAAAAATGAAATTCAAAATAACGATTTGTCTAGAATAGTTTTGAAAATCGAAATTAAGCTAGAAGAATATTATTTTCTATTCAAATGAATGATCATTTGAATTTTTTTAATTTGCATTCAATTTTTCGTCTCACAAGCCCTAATTGTTTTTATAGAGTGCACACAATCCTTATTGTCTTCAAATATAGTGAAAAATATAGTTAACCTTGCAAATGATTTCAAAATAATCCAATGATTTTAAGTCTATTGTACATATGAACTAATTCAATTGAATTCAAATGGTTGGAAGATTACTTCAAAATGATATTCTAAATATGTTTATATGCCCAAGTCAATTTCGAGTGTAAAAATATATTTTGTTTTCTTGGTTTTTTTTTTCAAATCATCTCGAAAATCTATTATCTTTTATTTTTGAAATCTAGTTGTTTTGAATAAATTTTAATGTATAATCATTCATAAAATTAGATTAATTGAAATCAAAATTTATTTTATTTTGAATTCGAACTTTTTGTTTTGAAATTTCTAAATTTGATGGTGCCAGATGCTGAAGAATAAATTAAATAATTTTGATGTTTAAAAAAATAAAACAAGTTAATATGCACAATTTAAATCTTGTTATCTTGTTAATAAATGATTTCAATTATCGTATTTTGTTCGTTTTTTTAGCAAAAATTTTAACATAATTAATAAGTTCGCAAATTTTTTTTAGGTGAACAATGTAAGATGTTTTTAAATTAGTCAAGTATACTTTTTTACATTTGGAATGCGTATTATTTGTCTTTTACAAAAGTATGCAACTGGTATAAATAGTGAAATGTATCTAATTTTTAGTCATTAAAAAAATTAATATATGATCTCAAAGAAGTAATTTGCAGAATTGGGAAAAAAATTTACCTAACAAATTACTTAGTATATTCACTCGAATAAATTGTTAAAATTTAAATACTAAACTAAATCAATTTTATTATCCATAAATATTCAAAGAAGTTAATACTCAGATTTGAAATCGAATTAGAAAATTAGATTAAATTTCTAATTCTTATGTAATCTTTTCAAAAATCTTATGTTTTTCGGACATATTTTGTCAATGATACTACTGCTTTCAGTTGTTTAATTCAAATTCTACAATTTTGAAGACTAGGTTTGTTATTCTTGGAAAAGACGAACTCAATAAGGAATAGTAAAAAAAATTTAGAATTTTTATATTTGAAAAATAACTTTTTTACACTTCTTTTTGAATGTATTAAAAATATTGATTATTTTAAAAAAATTGTAAAATAAAATTGTTGATTGTGTTTATTACTGCGGTGGCATAATTTTATAAATTCTGATAGAGTTAATGAGTTTTTTGATTATAATTATAAATTCTGAGAAATAAGTTAATCAGATATGAATAGAAACTAATCAAACACGAAAAAATAAAAAACATCTTTACGTTCATCGTTTAAGAAATTAATGTATTTTAAAGGTAAAATATATAAATATTATTTCTAGTGTAATTCTAAGACTCTTAATTTTTAAATTGCGAATATTTTTTTTAAATATAAAAAAATCGAATATCATTCTGTATTCCAAATTGAATATTGATTTGAACACATTACAGGAAATTTTTAACTCAAAAATTAAAATTTAACTAAAATACATCATTATTATTTAGAGATTAAAATGTTAGCTTGACACTCAGGCGTGAGATTAAAAAACGAATTAGTTTTTTTCTTATACAAATATATTATGAATACAAATCAAAAAAAAAATATTTTGTTTACAAAGATAATTTTTTTTAAAAAATGAAAACCATAACTTGTTCTGTAAAAATTTGACATTTATTACAAGTTTCATGATTCGATTCGATTTAAATTACTAAAAAATATTTCGAATCCTTTTTGATATGTTTTTCTCACGTATTTCAAATAATTTTAAAATTCATTTTTAATAATGATTCTTAACTTTTTAATTAAACTGATTCTGTGCACAAATTTAATTTTTTTCTACGATATTAAAAGAGAAATGAAGATTACAATGGTAGATAATTGATTTAAAAATACTGGATCATTTTTCATATCATTTGATATGGTTCTAAACAAACTATTTATTACAAATAGCTCCATTGAAAATTTTCTTCACCCAAAATTTTAAATAATAATTAATCAATACTTACGAAAATCTCATTATAATTTTTAATACTGCTTTAATAGAATGAACTTGAATTTTACAATTTGACAAGTTTATAACCACCACTCTTATTAAAATAATTAAAGCATTGCATTTAACTTTGAATCTCGAAAATTATTTATATATTTGAAATTGAAAAAAAAAATAAAATTTATTCTCTTTCCTTTAAACATAAATTGAAAAGAAAATTTATTTCTTATTCAAATCAAAAAAGTTAAACATAGAAAAATAAATAACTTTGATAAAAAAAAATTTAACGAAAATAGTTGGGTCAAAAGAACTTTTTAAAATTGCGATTCAAGACGTTCGAAATAATTCGAAAGTTGTGAATCGGGTTGTGAGAAATATACATAAAAGAACACGCAAACACCGATAGTGTCTTGCTTTCATTGGAATGATGAGATTTGAAAAATTGTAGACACTTATTTTTACTGAGTATGTCAAGAAGTTATCTGTTTCTTCATAAAGTTTATTGGATATCTAAGAAACATTATCATGTTTTATGATATTGATTTATACTTTCTAATGTTTGCATATAAACTTTGAATTGTTTCCTTAAATATAAAACAATATTAGTTGATTCGTATATATAAAAAATCTCTGGAAAAAAATGTTTCTTTTTTAAATAAACATTCTCTTTAAATGTTTAAACATTCTATCGAACAAGCGCAAATGGAACTATTTATTTCAAAAATTTATAAATCAAAAATTTAATTGAAAAAATTTAAATTATATTGCGTAGAGGATGCGGCTTAATTTTTAAAAATTTTATTCATCCTTCCAAGAGCGAATGAATCTTGACTTTTTTTTAGCATAACTTGAGCATCGAATAGTTTTATTTATTTATACCTAGTAAGTATTATGATTAATATTTAGGCAATTTTTTGTTTTACATTTTATCTATTCTATCTTTTTATTTCTTGACACACGGTTCGAAAAAAAATTTAAATATGTTTTTCATAATGATCTTTATACAAAAACTTTATTTTTATTGCTCACAATTCTAAATAATATGAATTTCTTTAGTGACATTAATCTTCTAATTTAAAAATATGGCTGTATCATATTGATGCAGACATCATCTATGATGATTCATGAAGCCTCATGTATCTATTTATAATATTCAATTGTAGTATGTATGCCATGCGTATATTATATTTGCATTTACTTGATAAACACACTTTCTATTATTTATTTCATAATCTTCATCTCTAAAATTTTATTACTCTTTTCGGGGTCTGTGACGCGTAAAATTTTAGGTCAAAATTATTGGATTAGTGTCACTTTCGATTTTATTGAATATTTAGTTTTCTTATTCAAGAAAATTGTTTACGGCGATTTTATTAAAAATTAATTACAAATTACCGATATTTAAATTTAAAAAAAATTACCTAATTTTCCAATATGACTTGTATTAAATAGTAATCGAAATACCTTAAATTTGCATTCAATTATCTTTTTTGCTATTTTGTTTAGTTTTCGAATGTAATAATTTAATTAGCATTTTCTATCATTTTTTATCAATTAACCTCACCTCTCATTTTCTTCTAGAAGAGCCTAAAAAATATGAAAATCGTTTTCACATTTCTAAACGCTTTTAGATTACCATTTGATAGAAAAAATTTTTTTTTGATTTCTTTAGAAGAATATCATATTTATTGATTGATTATACACTGTTCTCATTTTTTTTCATAAAAAAATTGTAACCTAGAATTCTGGTGATATTTTATAAAAAAAAAATTTGCTGATTAATTTCAATTGAAATTTTTATCAAAAATTTAATGCTCATCAATAATTGAAATAATCAGTTGAATTTTTGGAAAGATTTCTTTTTTCACGTATTAATTTAAATTTCAATGAATCAACTATAAATCAAAATCCGATTTTTTTTTCATTTTAATTATACTATTTTTTTTTGATTATGATTTTTTAGTAAAATTCAATCTTGATTTTACACAATAAAACAATATTTAAATCAAAGTATAAATTAATTTTTAATTTTTTAATTACATTAATTTTCAATGATTAAAGGAAAAGAAATACTAACACTCATGTAAAACTAATTATTGTACCATAGAAAATGATCAAAAATAAAAAAAAAAAATGAAAAAATTGTTTTTCATTTAAAATCATAAATTCATGAATATATTTTTCAAAAAGATAAAATCTATTATCTAAAGTATCAGATTTCTGATGTGTTTTGAAATTTTAATTTTAAATTTAGATTACAAGATTCTTTTCAAATGAAAAGGTTTCTAATTTAATTTTAAAAATTTTTAAACTATTAACATAAACGATTGAAATATAAGGCAAAGATTTATACAGATATCTGTGAAATTTTTGCAAAAATTATTTAAAATTATTTCAATAAAATGCATGTAGAAAAATCTTTGAGATATAATTAAAAAAGTTTTTTTTAATGCGAAATTAATTTCATAAAATTTTGAGGCTAGAGGCCCTTTATGTTGTTTGATTAATTTTGAAAAAATATTGAAAATTTCATTGAAATTTGAATTTCTTTGAGTTTTAAAGCTAAAATTCAATGCAAAAGTTAAAACCAATTGGATATATTTTTCTTAAATTTTAATTTTCCAATTATGAATTTCGAAAAAATTTTTAAAATAAAGTTCGCCTCTATAAAAATATGCGAATTATTTATTCGTTAAATTTAGATTTTTTGAACTTATCTATTTGGAAACGTCTTGATGAATTTAAATTACGAGTAATTTCCTAAGAAATTTCATTTTATTTTTCAATTACAAAATATTTTTAGTGAATTGTTCTATTAACATATCAAATTATATTCGCGAATAAAATATTTCATTCAAAATTGCCAAATTTTTAATTTAAAAAAAAAACAAAAAGAAGAAAGACAAGTTTAATTAGTTGATTGGACACAATGAAACGTGCATAAATTTTTTCTTATAAAAAACTTTTTTATTTAATCCATTTTGATTTAATAGTAAAAAACTATGAAAATTATAACAATTGTTTGAAACTGTTTAAATTTATTATTATATTTATCTGTCTAAAATATCATGACCTTTTTACCTTTCAGTAGTACTTTAGTGAGTTGAAAATTTTTATTTGTAATTTTCAATCAAATTAGTTTTTATTTCATGAAAAAATTGTGAAAAATAAAAAATTCAAATTTGAATTTATGATTTGAGCACGTTAAAATATCAGAATCATTATATAAGATGATCTAAAAAAAAAAAAAATCTTTTTTATAATTTGATAATAACAAAATATCTTTATACACTACGTAAATTATCATTAATTTAGCTATGCAAATTCATTTTTCAAACGGACAAATGAAAATCCAATCGATGATTGTGGTTCTAAATGAGAATTTTAATTGAGAGAATGGCTTATGTTGATTATTTTTCGATTTTAATAAATAAATAAATTGATTAAATTGACTTGAATTTAATAGGCCAAATTATTTGTTGCAAAGACGAGATGTTGAGGTCAATTTTTTTAAATTCAATTTATTAAATATACTTAAGATTTTTTATATCCACCATAAGAATCGTGGCTATTGTCTTTTTGATGGAAGAAAAAAATATAAGTCTATGCAAACAATCATCAAGTGTTTTTGTTTTTAATTACCGTTCGCTCCATACGATTGACTTTGACCATAATTAGAAACTGCATGTCCATAATCTGAAATTATAGGTTATACATTATTAACTGATCAAACTATTTTGTATAAATTGTGAAAAATTCAGGCTCACCATTTCCATGATCATATGAGTCATGACCATAGCTACCAGAATCATATCCACCAAGTCCATATGAAGGTTGGTATGAATCGTGACCGTTGAGTCCGTATGAAGGTTGGTATGAATCATGACCGTAACCCGCATCATATCCGTTATTTCCATAAGATGGTTGATAAGTTGGATACGATGGTTTTTCTATATATTTGTAAACTGGTTTTTCGATAATTTTTGGAACATATTTAGTAATATATTTGGGAACATAGACTGGTTCTTTAACAACTACTTTCTTCGTAATTGGTACAATTACTTTTTTAGTAACGTAAACTGGAACTTTTTTTTCAATAATCAATGGTTTATGAACAACATGAATATGTTTTTCATGATTACCATATCCCCCATATGAATTGGCCGAAACAGATACAAAGAACAAAGCAAATAGGATCTGCGAAAATGAACAAAATAAGATTCATAAATTTATCCTAATTGATTTAAAATCAAGATTTTAATTTATAAGTTTTAATTTAAAACTTATTTTCAAGGTTAATCCAGAAAAAGGCACTTTTATTATTTTTTTTTTATTGACACAATATTTCAATACCAAAGAAAAATATTAAGCTAAGAGACTTACAAAAGCATTCATTTTGATTATAATTTTTATTGTTTTAATTTTAATAAAAATATTTTGAAACTTTAGAAAATTTAAAAGTTTGTTTTTCACTATAAGTTCAAAACCCAAAACTAATGGTCAAATGATCAATGGCTTAACTATTTATACAGAAATTTTTTTTCTATATCTCATTTTAAAATTATAAACAGAAATTTTTTAAATCTTAAAATAATTATTTTAAAGTTGGACTGCAGAAACTAAGTAGCAGAATTAAGGTCTGATAAAAGTGAAAGAAACATTAAAAAATAAGAATACGAATGTGGGATGAAATTTCATATGAAATGTTTTGATACAATGTTTATTCAAAATACATAATCTATACGGTCTTTTCTTCTAGAAATTATCAAAATATCGATATAGAAAAATAATCATATTCAACTGCAAATTTTAAAGTATACTTTTAAAAAAAAATATATAACTTGAAAAGTCGATTTTTTTAATGTTTAGCTCGCTCCATAAAAACATTAAAATAAATCAAATACTTTCAGTGTTCATTATATTTTATTCAGTAATATTTGGTCGGTATGTTCGATTTAAAATAAAATTAATTGTCTAACGAATAATACGTGTCGTATAAAATTTTTTTTTGGTTTTATGAATGTTTTTTCTTAATGCGATTTCGGATTATAATTTTTTTATGTTACACTTTCATCTATCGCTTAAAAAATATCGATTTCAAAATTTTGTTTACAAATCTTTTTTTAAATTATATTTATTTATTTTAAAAGATGCTCGTCTTGAATACAAACTTGTACGAAAACTCTTTTCATGATTCTCCTCGTTGATCGTTATCTAACTGAATATAACTAGTATGACGGTCATTTTATATTTCTTTATGAATTATTGTATCATTATAAAAATTTTACATAAATAATCGCGCACAATGATCTTTAAAATAAAAATTTAAGCAAAAAAAAAATGTTTCAAAATATTTAATTTATCATTATGTATTATTTCTAAAAGGTAATTTTAGTAAAATATGAACTATGTAATCATGTAAAACTTTTTCTATTGTCGAAGTCGATCATTAAACTTTAAAAAATTTCGAATAAAATTAAAGTAAACAATCCACAAAAATTTTCACCTTTACTTTGCGATTTTATGAAAACATCTTTTGAATGTATGAGGAAAAATTTTTAAAAACCAAATATATAAATTTAATATATTAATTTATTGTTTATGCAATAGTTTTTGACGGCTGATAAATTAATAAATTATTTTACCATCAAAAATCACAAAAGTGAAAAATTGACACTTTCCGAAATCAATTCATAGCAACTAGAAAAATAGAAAAATTTTTAAATAATACTTAAATACATATTCGAATTCCACATATCAAATTTATTACCTTAAAGTTTATATAAGAAAAAGTAATTAAAAAATTTAAAAAAATTTCTTTAAATTAAAAATGTAGAACTCAACTCAATAACAGACCTAATGGCTAGCCGTTATTGATAATATCTATCATAAGAATAAATGAAGCGAGATAATAAAATAATTTAAAAAAAAACTTCCGTACTCTTGCTTTATTGAAAATCACTGCCGATCTACGCTATGTTGGAAAAGTTATTTTTCAATGTAAAGTTTATGTTTTTGAATATTTTTTTAAAATACTTGGGTCTAAGTTTGATCAGAATTATTAATTTACAAAAGATTATAATTAACTAGAAATATTATTCGAAAAAAATCTGTTTAAGGACTTCCAAAAATTATTTCGTTTTAGATATGCCAACATAGATTTATTTAACTTTAATTCGAAAATTTTGAGCTTAAAATCTATCCGAGCTAATTATAAAGTAACTATTGCAATCAATTAGAAATTATATTTTATAAAGGTTGACGATTTTCTAAAAAAATATTTTAATCTCAAAAAAGAAAAATAAATTGATATAATTTATAAAGTTATTAAATTAATTGTCAATTATAATACAATTTGAACATTCAAATTTAACTTCAAACTAAAAATTATCTTTTAAAAGTAGTATCAAGAAATGAATTTTCGTACATAGTACAAAAACGTATTTAAAAATTTTTTTTGCAACGATTTGAAAGTTTAATTTTTTAAAACTCTTAAATTGTTTCGCATAATATATATAATGAAGTTAATAAAATCTTTCAACTATTGAAAATTATTAAATTTAAATTATGTAACACCTTACGATAATTTTTTAATAATTCTCAAGATAAATTATTAATAAATTTTCGTTTTTTCATCAAATTTAATAAAAATTTTAATCATTTATTTTCAAAAATACTTTCTAATAATCTTAATTAATTAGCATTAACAGATTAATACAATAAATTTGAGAATTATTTGAAAATTTAATTTTATGACAATACTCATTATTAGATATTTACATCGCGAATATGTTTTGAGTTTCTAATCAAAATTATTTATTATAATAGGTTAATTTATCTAACATGATGTTGAAAAAAATTTTTATTTTAAAAAATATTTTAGATCGAAATAGGTAACTTATAGGTATAATTAAAAAAATATAAATTTTCAATTGAAAGTTAAAAAAGATTATCCTTCGAAATTTCTTATTCTTAATAAATTTCCTAAATTTATTTTAGAAATTTTATGCTCTATTCAAGCAGAAGCATCATTACTAATTTTTATCAAGGCTCTTTGTTCTATCTAAATCTCAAGTGTATGTGTTATTAAAATTTTGAAGTGGCTTAATACAAAATCAACAAGTAAGAGTAAAAAAATTTTGAATAAATCAAAAATTTCTAAAAGCAACACTTTGAATTTTCATTTGAGATTAGAAATCTTATCCTACAATTCAATTTTTTCTAAACCTCAAATTATCTAATCAGTATTGAAAATTTATTTATTGCTAAATTAAATTAATTTATAAAAATATCTTCTTGATAAATATAAAATAGAAGCTGCTTTTTCACTATTTTATAAATTATTCTATCATTTTAGGATTTTTTGTATTATTATCAAATCGAGATGGAAAAAAGAAATACAAGTAATTGAATACACAGATTTTTTTTTCCTCAAACTGAGAGAAATTTTCACTTTTCTAAACAAGTTAGAATTGATTTCTAATAATTTAACTTAAAGAAAAAATATGACTCTGTTACTATCAATGATTGTTTAAAACAATCTAAATTATAAAAATTCCTTAAACTACTAAATCCTATATATACATTTTTAGGGACTTTTTTTTTCTCATTTAATAATTAAATAAAAACGTAGATTTTTTTTGTTGCTTCGAATTTCGTCAAAAAGTAATTCTGATATAAATAAATTCAATAAATTAAATTAGCTAATGAAAATTGAATTAGACCGACAGACTATTGTTGTCAAAAATGAGATTAAATTAATAAGAAAAATAACATTCTATTACTATATAATTCTTTCGAAGCAATTCGGAAAAATCAAATTTTTAGGCTAAAAGAACATAGTCATAATTTTTCATTTCTGTAGCTTATTGAATCAATAAGTCGCTCAAGAAAGTCTATTAAATTTTCACCGTAATTTTTTGCAATCTAGGGTGATTAGTATTAAATATCGTATAAAATATTGATAAAAAAAAAATTTTAAATTTATTATTCTAAAGTAAAGAATAGAGGGAAAATTTTCAAAAGAAATTTTTCATAAAATAATTATTGAAACTTTAATTATGAATTCTATAAAAACTTGAACGACAACCAATAAAAAATGATTTCATAAATATTTAAAAATTATTTATTTATAAATTAGAAAATAAAAATAATCAATTAGTTTTTTTTTTATTTTTTCTTGAATTAAAAGCAAAATTTTTGATAATTATCAAACCTTTGATATGTATTATTTATGTATTCAAATTTAATGTTTTTTTATACAAAATAATACGCGTCAATTTTTAAATCTAAGAAGCCAAGCAAAATATTCTAGATCAAAAAAAAATAATTCAATCTTTATTTTAAATACTATTTGATATACAGAATTAAAGATTATTCAAATTATAAAGAGAATTGATATCTTTGTTTATGAAAATCAATTTTCGAAAAAGAATTTTCCATGAAATTTAACTTAATATGAGCTAAATAAAATATAAAAAATGTCAGGATTGACCTTATTACTAGAAAGTGATTTCGAATCTTAAATTGATTTGATTGAAAATTCGAATCAAAATCTTCTCAAACATTGAAATTTTTATTAAACAAAATAAATGATTTTTGCAGATCCCATGAAAACAAGTAGATAAATAGACATTTTTGTAATTCAGATCAGTCTTGTATTTTTTGTTGATATTTCTTTATTGCAATTTATATAAATTTTTATGAATATTCTAAAGAATTGATTTTCAAAACTGATTTGATATTTATTAGTATATTAACATAATTCCAAACTTATATAATACATTGATTCCAAAAGATTTTTTTAATTTTTTCATCGAATTATATCAAAAATCAATTGATTTTAATGATAAATTCAAGAAAATTGAAATTTTTTTGAACAATCAATTTGGATACCTACACAAAATAGAAATTTATCTTTGCATACAATAATTATAAATTTTTTTTAAAAGTAATGCTAGAATGTTGATTTTTGATTTAATTGTCATCAGCTATCAATTCAAACTAAAGTTCAAAGGTATTGGTGATCAAACGCTCACTGAAGTCTGTTAATTAAGGCAATTAATTCATCAATTTAATTTAAATAATGCATACAATTAAAAATTAACTATGGGTTATGGTTTTAAATTTTTCGTTCCAAATAACTACTTAACAAATATCCAAGTCAATTAAGAATTATCAACAATAAATAATTTAGAAATCCGTTCAAATCATTAAAAAATTTAAGGGAGAAAATTCGGCTCACTGAGCTCCTGAATATTTTTTATTCTCATTGTTATATAATAATGTATTTTTTAAATTTTGCGTCATATTTTTTGTAAGTAGATTTTTGAACAGTAGACGACAATAATAGTTGTCGATCATTATAATCAAACTTAAAGAATCGTTTTCATTAGACCTTTGAACTGATGAATAAAAATATATCGGCCTCTTTCTTCATAATAATTACTTGAAATAAACGAAGCGTATGTGGACAAAAATTCGAATAATCAAATTAATATAATTCAGATGATATACGAAATAATAAACACGATTGTCGACAATTCATACTAATTAGTATTTGCTGCCTTTAATTAATATATAATAAAATTTATTCTTATTTCAATCTTTCGTCTGCATCATAAGTATCTCTCTTCATCTTATTTCCCGGCTAATAAAGAGCTTTATTCGAAATCTCAAAAGTTATCAATGTTAAATAAGTGTATTTATATTTTAAACTACTTTTTTAAAATCTGGACACCGAAAACTTTTCAATAAAAAACATCGTCAATAAATGATTATTATTTAAAATTTAATATAGCAAAACTGAAATCAAAAACTAGTTATTAAATTTTCGAAAATCGATAATTGACTGTATGTATGATAAAAAATTATTCAGTTTTTCTGTAACAAATATAAAAAAAAATTACTAATCTCAGATGAAATAAGTTGAATGGACACAATTAGTAATCGTGAAATAATTTCTCTAAGGCGTTTTTCGATCTTTAATTACTTTCAACTTATATTAATTCATTATTATATTCTTGCTTTGATAATATAGAATTTAAACTTTTAATCTTAAATATTTTAGAAATCTATAAATTTCACTTTTGTCATTTAGTAAATTCAAATGCCAAAAATCTTAAATCTGTCAATCTTTCATTAAAATATTTTGAATCGAAATTTCAGTTGAATAAATTTAAAATAATAAATATTTTATTTGTAACTCAAATATTAGTCAATAAATGATTATTCACAAATGACCAGAAAAATCATCTAAGATTTTTTTTAAAAAATTTATTTGAAATTT
>BLXL01011196.1:0-13502 GCA_023170135.1 Acarapis woodi | reverse complement strand
AATTAGACGAATATGATCGAGATGAAGAAGATCGTCATGAGGCGATTTTAGAAGAACAAGGTAATATAATATTTACATAATAATGCATTCATAATTTTAATCATCTGATAATTAGAATTTCTTTCAAACTTTTTCATATTCCTTTTATTTTTAGTCTTAATCAATTATCATTTTCATCGGAAAAATTATGTGAACTACGGATCATTTTATGGTTATGATGAAGTTTCAGTTCAAGTACCAAAATAGTTTAAAGATATCTATTACTTTTTTTTTTGTCTTACAATTTACATAATTCATTTGTATAATTTATTATATATCACTAAACTTGTATATAAATTTATATGTGTATATTCAATATATTAAATAATAAATGTTTTTTTTAATAATATTTATAATAATTAGCTTTCCCTCTCATACGAATCAACATACATAACTTAAAAATAAATAATGTATGGTTCAAGAATAGATATTAATAAAGTCATTAAAAGTTCGCTGAATTTCAATGAATAGAAAAAAAATATATTAAAATTTAAAAAAATATGTTGAATTGTTAAGCATGCGCAAATGAAATTCGAAATTTTTGTTGTTATTTTTTTTTTCTGTACCGCCGTTTTTTTAAGCGCATTTTGACCTATTGTGAATTTTTTTTTTAGACATCTAGGGTTTGTTTTGTGATCTTTTTGAGTCGTGTTTTTGCGCGTCTGAAAAGTGGAGAACGGACTAAAATTCTTTATTTATTTGAATTAAAATGAATAATATTGTGTTAAACACCTCTGCTTCGTTTAGTTCATTAAGGATTGAAAATCCAAAAAAAGGTACAATTGAATCAATTTATGATTTTTCGATTTGTTTTAATTTGATAATTCATTTTTATTGTCAAACAGCTGCGCCAATGAATAAAGAATTAAATCTGGCCAATATATCGTTGGTTAATAAATTGTTCACCATTCAGACGATGGTCGGTGAAGGTACCTTTAGTAAAGTTTACAAAGCTAAACATAATCAAAGTCAAGTTGATTTTGCATTGAAATGTGTAATACCAACAATAAAACCAAGTCGAATAATACCTGAATTAAGATATTTGAGAGATATGGGCGGTGATAATAATATAATTGAGATCAAGACGTGTTTGTTCGAGTCCGGCTATACAATTATCGTAATGCCCTTTTTTCAACACAATCAATTCAGTGATTATATCAAAGATATGGATTTAGATGAAATTAAAGATTACATGCGTAATCTACTTGTAGCATTAAAAAAAGTGCATTCAAATGGAGTTATACATCGAGATATTAAGCCCAATAATTTTCTTTATAATAGATTCGAACGGCGATATGCACTTGTTGATTTTGGACTTGCACAACTTGAAGCTGACGTATTAAAAGCATCAAAAACAATTAACCGTGTACATTCCAATTCACAATCACACAATCAAAAATTAAAAAAACAAATTGAACATACCATCAATAAGGAAATCAATTTGCCATCTCGTAACATTCAAACAGCCAATTCATTATTTAAAGGCAAAGATAAAATAGTCTGTGTTAGGAAACGTTTTTTGAATTTTGAAAATGATGAAGAGAATGTATTACCTCATAAAAATAAACGATTAAAACATGATTGCTCACCAAATAAAACAACCTTTCGATCATCGGTCTTTAATACACCGTCTACACCATCCATGAATTATCAATTACAATCAAATAAAAATGTAATGCAAAATATGGCTAATCTTCAAAATACGCCAGCAGACATTACACCTCTATGTTTCAATATAATACCGAATTTTAATTTTGACTCTGTTAAACCATTGACTCCTGATGATTCATCGATCTTTTCGAATACAACTTGTTCACAAATACAAAATACGCAACAAAACGATATATTCAAAACGCCTACAAAACAACGTTTAAATAATTTAGTATTGACTCAAATGCAAAATTCACCAAATTCGATGATTATACCTGAAACCCCACCAAAATCATCTCATCGTCAAGATAGAGATCTGGTAACGACCCTAAACTCATCGACTACAGTCACCAAATCGACGCATCACAAATCAAGCAATTCCGGATCAATAAATTGTTCAATACCTACTATGAACTTGAATTGTAAATGTTTTGGTCTTGATCAAATATGTAAAATATGTGCAAAACGAAATGAGTGTATGGCACCACGTGCCGGCACACCAGGTAAATCTTTTTCTTTTTTACAGCTTTTATTATTTTTCACTAATTTTTTTCATATATATTTTATTGATATCGCGTAGGATTTAGAGCTCCTGAAGTGTTATTGAAGCATTTATGTCAGACAAGCGCAATCGATATTTGGTCGGTCGGCGTGATTTTTGCCTCATTGCTTACCAAAAAGTATCCATTTTTTCGCAATACAGATGATATGACTTCTTTAGCTGAAATTATTTCCATTTTTGGCTTCGAACGTGTACAAAAAGCAGCACAGGCTATTGGCAGACATATCTCAAGTTCTGAACAAAATACACAACCAGTTAATCTTAAAGAGACTCTTATGAAATTGAGAGGCGATCAAATGGAAATCGATGATTCTGCGTTCGATTTATTAGATAGATTATTGGATCCAAATCCACATACTAGAATCAATGCAAATGATGCTTTGAATCATTCGTTCTTAACAAATTTTTAATTAACAAAGCAATAAATACAAGTCTTAGTGATCAAATCGGTCGCTTATTTACTCTTAAGAATTAATTATGTTTTAATTTGTAAATATGTTGTGTCGTAATTTTAGCTAAATAAGCTTATCTAACATTTTAAAATATTGTTTTAGACGATCCGACATAGTCTGATTTATACAGATTTTGTCTGCTTGTGAATAAATTTTAATCATTTAATTTCATTTGTTTCCTTAATAACGCTTCTATTCTCTTTGAAGCTTTTAATTTATTTATGTCCATTTTCAATTTATAAGATTTTAATGATCATTTTAAATCCAATTTGTAAATTAATAAATAGTTTTTTTCTTTCTTGTCTGCAATCACTTTTTCAATTAACCATTTGCAATGTTATTCACATTCTTATATTTTAATAATTAATCAAGAAATGAATATAAATAAAACAAACAAAAGCTTTTGTTCATTCGAATATAAAAAATTATGAAAAATTCCGCTCGATATTAGTGGGTACAATCAGTAAGCGTTTCTTTGAAAATGAAGAAAAATTTTTTTTCAAGCATAAGGATGTTTTTCTTGATAATGAATATAACATACAAAGAAAATCTCAATTGCATGCCACTAGAAAGAATTTGATTATTTAACAGCTCTGTATAGATTTTTGAAAACAATTTCTCTTTATTGTTTTATTTATGATAATATATAATAAACTAAAATTCAAAAATGGAAATTCATGAATTACATTAGTGATCAAATGGGGGAAGGAGCTTTTTACAAATTGGCGTGTACAAAGTATCAAAATAGAAAGATTTGAAAAAAAAAAAAAAGAAGACAAAATTGACTTCTTAATTTACAAATCTCGCGCAGTATCTCGGCGGCTTAAACAATTTACTTTCGTATCAAAAACTTAATAGAAATATTCAGGTATCAAATAAAAATGATGAATCATTTCAACAATTTTATCTAAATCTAGTACGTCAAAAAGGAAGTCGACGTGAGATGATGTTTGAATTTAACATTTGTAGATTTTCGAGTAAATCTTGATCATTTCTTCAAGTGATATTTATATGTAGATAAAGGTAAAACTAAAAAATTTTTTTTATAAAAACAACTAAAATGCCATCATAACACTAACAAAAGCTGGCTTTTTCAAACTTTATGAATTATTTGAACTTTTTCAATATTTGAAATTGATATTGGTGGATAAAATATGGATTTTGATTTTTGTTTAAAAATTTATATCTTGCAAATAAATGCAATTATTTCAAAATTTAAAAAATTTTTAGAACAGAAAAATACTTTCAACATTCACAAACACTTTGAGTAGAAATATCTGAACGACTGATTTGGGCATTTAAATTAATTAACTTTTCTCGTTATGAAATTCTTTCTAGAATAAAGATTAGTGAAGCGAATTTACAAAAAAAAAAATCGTTTTTAAAAATAGATTTAAATATGAGAGTATTGAATCATCTCAAAATTTTATGAAGAACCTAATGGTTGACGTCGCTTATTTATTTGATTTTCATTTAAATTAATAAATTAAATTTTTTATGGTGTAAAACTTTTTTTCATTTAGTTTTGATTAAACCATTCTATTCGTTTGGCATAAAGTTTATAATCTATGTAAATCTTATTAAAATCATCTTATGTTTCACATGGATTCAATTGAGGATTTTTATTTAAAGTAGAACACATTTATTATTCATTTGAATTGCTTGTGTTTTAGGGTTGAGGCCATAAGAACTTTATTCTAATAATTTGATTATGATTCAGTAATGTTCATAATTTAAAAAAGCACACATTTTCTTCTTTTCTTAACTTCTGGCGGATAGAGAGAGGCACGTATGGCTTCATCAAAAACATTCTTTAAACCTTTTTGTGATAGAGCCGAGCATTCCAAATATTTAACCGCACCAATCTCTTTAGCCATTGTCAAACCTTGAGGATATGTAATTGGTGATTGTTTGCGTTCTTTTAATTTTTCTAATGTCCTTGGATTATCTCGAAGATCAAGCTTTGTACCAACAAGTATAATGGGCGTATTTGCACAATGATGACTTATTTCCGGATACCACTAATTTATTGATAATTTTTTAAAATAAAAAAAAAGACAAAAATTGTATAGTGATGATACTCAAACATTCATTTTCTAAACATTACCTTTGCTCTCACATTTTCAAAAGACGCTGGATTTACCAGTGAAAAACAAATAAGGAAGACGTCCTAAATAATTAAAAAGAAAAAAAATGTTAGTTTAAAACTTTTCCTACATTTATATCCATGATTATCAACATGTGCTTAAGTTTCTTATTTGCTTGAAAAATTGATTAACTTGAATGTAGATAGGTGTAAAATTTCACATATTGGATTCAGATGATTAAGACTGACTAATTCAAGAATTCAGAGTTTTGTTCGAATAATCATTTTTTGAACTTAATACGTACAGTTTGTGGATAGGAAAGAGGCCTTAAACGATCATAATCTTCTTGACCAGCTAAACAGAAAAATTTTAATCAGTTGATAGATGTTAGTAATAATCAAAAATCTATAAATGATATCAAATAATAATTTTCATTACCTGTATCCCACAATCCAAGATTTATTGGTTTTCCATCGACCATAACATTTGCAGAGTAATTATCAAAAACCTATTAGAAAGATAATTAAATTTTTCTTAACAAAATAAGTTTCGATATTCAATGGAATTTGATTGGTAGTAACGATACTTTACGGTCGGTATATATTCACCTGGAAAAGCATTTGTTGTATATGAAATTAGAAGGCAAGTCTTACCGACGGCACCATCTCCTACAACTACGCACTGCCATTCAAATGTTAAATAAATATTATTCAATTCAGATTGTAAAATAATTAATAAATAATATCATGGCTAAATAATAATGAGCTTACCTTTATTGCCTGCATGATAACCGAATTTCAGAATGAAAACGCCAACAAAATCTGATTGAAAATCAAAAACCAATGAATTAAGATGACAAATTGTTCAGAAATAAATTTTAAAATATATGATAATGTATATAAAATACAGTTTGGTAAAAATTTGAAATGATAATCGAATCATTGGTGAATACGTCGAAATCAACAAATCATGATTTAAAATGATCTTATTTTTTATATTCATAATAATATGAGAATTTATAAAATGATAAATTTTAGAAAAACTACAATAAAATTTGAGGATAAAATTAAATAAATTAAAAAAAAAAATGATTTATTTGATTATATTCAGAACAAATAATCACTATAAAGAGACTTTTGATATTCGAAAAAGACTATGTAAAAACATTATCGAAACTAAATAGATTTACACGATAGAATTGAATGGAAAGAGATTTTTGATCTCAAACATTTTTGACACATTGTGTGCAACAAATTTCGTAATATGACAAAAAATATATGCACACCACGAATACAAAAAAGAGAATTATTTACTTCAATCTTTATAAAATTAAGCATACTTCAAATAAACTGAGTAAGATGATAAAAATTGTAATAAATAAATCATTAGAACTCACGGCCTTCAAATAATAAAAATTATGTGTTCCAATTCATGACTCGATTTGTGTATTCTAACGTTATAATTTTAATAAAAGAGAAGCACTTTTTTTTATAATATAGAATCTAAAAAATAATCTGATAGTATTTGATTTGAAACTGTTCAACTATTAAAATAAATATATTCAAATTACAAGCTTCTGTTTATTCTTATCAATTTTAATCATGATGTGTGCTTTGAGTGTTAGGCCAATCTATTTAAATTAATAAATATATTAGATACCACGAATACAACAAAGACTCTAAAATTTTAAATGTATAAAGTTTAAATTCATCTTGTGGAACAGCCTTTCGAATATAAAAGCAAAATAGAAATTATATTTGCAAAAGATCATTTAAGTCTAAACAATATAGTATAATGAAAAAATTCGTTTCATGTATATCATAATTCACATTCGTTAGTATTGATTTTAGCAATATAATTAATAAACTAATTGAGAAGCGAATTTGTTCTAGACAAATGAAATCCATTTTAGAATATTTCGATAATATCGATTTTAATGTGTAATAAATTCAAATTAGAAATGACTATTTTTTGCTATAAAATTCGATTCATCTAAAGGGAGGATCATTTGCTTTTTTAAAAATCTATGATTACGCCAGTAATCGAATATGGCGCATGAATTTCGACAGAGCAAAAAAAAAAAAAAAGCAGATTAACGAATGTGCTTGATAGCAAATTATCAGCTAAAAAGACCAGATGCTTGGAATGAATTAAAACTGTTAAAAAATTTGTTTGGATATGTAGTTTATGTTCGCGAAAATTGCTTCAAATTACATAATTACTTAATCGTAGGTGAAAAAAACAAAACTTGATCTTAAAGACAAAAAAAAAATATATCAATATAAATTATAATGAATGAAATTTTTAGAAAAATAATTTAATTTGATAAGTCTAAGAGTATAAGTTAAGGATTATTACACTAGACAGAACCGACCATTCGAATTCGTCTGACAAATTTTTTAAGCACCAAGCTTTAAAAGATTATATTAATTTATTACTCACGACAAAAATACAACTAATTAGAAAAAAAAAAATATTATTTAAATAAAAAAAATTTGAAACTTAGTGTTATCATTTGGTCTAAAAATCTAGATACAGACATAATATCATAATATATATATTTAAATACTTATTTAATAAGACCTACTAAATTCTAATAAATGTGATAACTAGGATACGATAAATATGAGATTAAAATTAAGATAATCAACAATTTATTTATAAGCATTATTAAAATTCTTTTTTCCTTAAATAACTTTGTAACAAAAAGAAAAAAAAATTAATATACGAATAGAGAAATTTATCATAATTATTTAAATAATTAAAAGACCATCTTGTAATTTTTAAACAGAAAATACATGATTAAAATAATTTACATGATAAGATATATAATCAATGATTAAACGTTAAAATATTTATTTCGAATAGAAAAAGGTAGTGGTTGATTTGAATATTCAAGACCTTAATGGATCTTGTAAAAAAATCATGAAATAAAACAAAAAAAAATTAAAAAAAAAATCATTGAACCATCATTAAAGCACAAACAACATTAAAATGAATCATAAAGATTCAAAAATATTTATGAAGATTATATTCAAAAATTAAATAGAACTGATTTAAAATATTTTTTTTACCTTTTTGGCAAATGATAACCCACTGTTAAAGTTGATTATGAATTTTTAGATAGTGGGAATTTGTCCAAAAGCACAAGGGCGAAGAAATAAAATTTGGAGTCGGCTGAAAAGAGAATCAACTGTTGTTGTGAAAAAAAGTACACACAAGCAGCTGATGTTAAGTATTGGCCGGATTAGTTTTCCGGTTGTTAAATATATACACAGACGATCTCAATTCTGATGCGTAACGAGATGACCAATTAAGCGAAATTTTTTATCAATTTTCGTAATAAACACACATCTTTCAAATGTCATTTGACAAATGAAAAAAAAAAAAGCAGAATTTTTTTTTTTGAAATTTAATACTTGTTCCTTCTAGTCGCGATTGATTTTTTTAGCATACACACATACACACACATACAAATATATATATCCACACACACACAAACACGACACACAGGTAAAAAATCGGAAGATGAATAATCAAAACAAAAATTGTAAGATCTAACTTGTGCGTGTCGATGAGAAATTAAGTTGTTTAATTTTGAAGATAATGCAAACAGCATCTAAAAAGACGATCGAATGTTTAAGGCGACTGAGGAATGCCGTTCGCTAAGGACCAGAAATTAAGTTGAAGAAAAGAAACCAAAATGAATTTCTTAAATGCACCAATCTTGCTATTTTGTTCACTCTCTTTAAACGCCGATACTGCGAAGGCGTTGTCAGAGTCGCGCGCGTGTATATAAAGAGCGCGATCTTTTGGCTCTCTAAGCAAGTCACTTTGTGAATAATAACATTATATTCATAAACCGAAACAAATCGAATTTATAATATATCATGATCTAATAAAAAATTTTCCATTCATAATATTCAATTTCAGAAATTATTTCAAGTTAAGATTTCAAAAACTTTTTTAGGTATGAAGCAATTTAGAAAAAGGAATACATAATTGAATATCATTCGCTTAGAAAATCAGTGAATATTTAATGATGTGAATAATCAAGGATTATTCATATTTTTAATATACTTTTTTTGTACAAATAACCATATCATTAATAATTCAAAAATAAATTTGATCGAATTCGCAATGATCTTTTAAAATTAATAAATTAAATCTTTTAGTTTTTCACTTTAATAATTTTTCTTAATTTTTTTTTATCAACGATTTTTTTGATCTATGATGGTACTCCCATTTCTGATCTTTTTTAGAATCAATTTCAATGGAGATTTAAAATTTTAATATAATATGAATTTTTTTATTTTATCTTATCTAATCTATTCTATCTAATAGTATTTTAAGAAGTATAATCAAGTCTGCATCATGTGCAAAAAAACAAAAAAAAAAAAAAAATTTTTGATTTTAAAATCCTTTTCAATTGTT
Source organism: Acarapis woodi (assembly GCA_023170135.1). NCBI lineage: Eukaryota > Metazoa > Arthropoda > Arachnida > Trombidiformes > Tarsonemidae > Acarapis > Acarapis woodi. The sequence goes on along the minus strand of BLXL01011196.1, from coordinate 4,278 downwards.
GTGCACCGCACTACTGGTGAACAACTCAAAGTATTAACATCTTTATTATGCTGTTTATATTTCACTAAAAATTCATACGGTCTTTAGGCTGACTTTCTCTCTTAACTTGAATCTTAATTAAAAATTTCAATATTTGATAATTTGCAGTTTTTCATGATCCGGATTAATTTGAGTTAGATTTTTTTATATATCTCGTATAACTTCTTGTATAAATGATTATTGAGTGATGTGAGCAGATCGATATATGATTTGACGCTGATTTTATTAAATTTTTTTTTATCTTCTACTCTCTGGCTAAAATCTAAATGTTTTTCCATTTTTTTTTTTTTCAACTATCAATTAGTGATTATTCGAGTTTTTTTTTTTCTCCTATGTTGAGAGTCTCTTATATTATTTATCATTTTGTTGCAATACTTCAGAAGATTTATCAAGTCATTGTTTTCAGGTGCTTCTTTAATTTAATTTATTAATTATGATATTAATCGATTGAAATTAGTGTTACATTGCCTAAAAATCACCGAAATGATTCATTAATTAGTTTCCATTGTTTACAATAATTTTTAATTTTTGCTCTCTAGTCAATTATAATTTGCAATTTTTTTTTATTTCACAAAGGAAAAAAATTGTTTCCCTGTAATTTTATTTTTATGCGATTAGTCGTCTTGTTCATTTGTTACCGAATTCTCCACAGTTCTGATAAAACTATTTTTTCTACTAGCACATTTGTTAGCTCGAGAAAATTTATTTATGATGTATTGGTTTTACATAAACATGCACATCAACAATAATCATCTTACAATAATTTGATCGTAATTCTATTTTTTATTATCTTTAAAGAATGATGTATATGTGAAAAAGTTTTCTTTAAATTTTTTAATCACCAATGGTTTTTTACTAAATCGTAAATGATACTCTTTTTAATTTACGATTGATTTTTATATTTTTATATTATATTATAAATGGTTATTTTGTATTTATTCTAGTTCATACAACTTATTTTAAATAGTTATATTGTTCGGTTATTCAAGAAAAAGTTTATAATGGTATAGAAGAAAATTCATAGGACCTTGATCAATTGTTCTCAATTTAACAAAAGCATCTTTAAAGTAGTCCTTATATTAATTGGAAATAATTTTTTCTAAGTCATCACATTCATTTATTATAATATTTATTCTGAAAAACTCTCAAAGTTTTACTAACTACTATATACATAAACCATAATCATCATAAACTATTTATGATTTGATTTGATAGGAATTTTATAATTTCGTAACAAAATATTTATTTGATTTACAGTTAAATCATTTGAATCAGGTGGTAAATCAACTAATTTGGCTGAAGCTTTTCGTTTTTCCAATAAAACCTTTTCGGTATTAAAAGATTTTGATTTAATATTTATTTTGAAAGTTTATGTGTTAAATAAATAAACATACCAGCTCTTTTTCCTTACAATTTTTTGCTCTTGTATACTCCTTAACACATTGTTTTGAATCGTAATCATAATTTGAAAGGCAGGTAATCAAAGCAGCTACTTCTTCAATGCAACGTATCTCTAAAATTAAATTTTTTAATTTTTTAGATAGTTATCAACAAATAATATATTACCTTCCATTTTGGGATTAGTTTGAACGTAGGGTCGTGTGGCAAGATCACTTTTATCAAATAAAATTACCTCTTCCTCTCTCAATAAACGTCTACCGTACCTTCTCGATTTGTTCCAACCATGTTGAGAAATAAATCCATCTTTTTGTTTTAATAAGTATTGAGTCCACTTCATTTTTTTTGCTTAAAATTCCCATTAGAATTCATTATCATTAGAAAATAATTTTTGTCATATTTTCATTTATTGAAACAAGGATTTTTATTTCTTTTTCACGTTATTTTTGGACGCGCCAATTTCGAATTCATAGATTAACTGAGTTTCGAAGCATTTGAAAATTCTTTCTTGAATTTGGAGAGTGTACTAATCTTTTTTTTAGGGCAGATAATAAATTTAAAAATTATACACAAATAAATCAATGAATTATTTCAATTTATAAAATAATTATTCATAATATTACATTTTGACTTTTCTTGAATTTTTTTTTTATTTTGTAATTAGGTCTTTATGAAATAAGTAGCAAATATTAATAATTCCATCAACAATAATTTCTATTATTCACTATTCGTGATTATAGTTTTCGAATAATTTGATTATATTGTATAAAAAATTGAACATATTTTTGAAATAAATTTGCTTGATCATTTATTAATTTAACATCATATTGACTGTTTTATTAATCAAAAGAAGATCCCGGATTTTCTAAAACCCATCAAACGTACACGATTAGCAAGATTAAACTTTATAGATTATTTACAAAAGCAAGTAAATGTGCATAGGCCAAAATTAATGAAATACAAATAAATAAAATGAACAAAATGATTTTACGGGCGTTTTTGTTTTTTTTTTGAAAAATGTACAAATTTTCAGTGATATTCAATGGAATAGAGTGGTGTTTACTAGTCAAAAAGAATGACATTTAAAATAAATTAGATTGTATCAAATACAAAGATCAAAATATTTAAAAATTTAACAAGAAACAAAAGCATCATTCATTGTATATAAGATTAAATTTGATAGACTGTACACATAACTTAAATTCGAACAGACTACCACTTGATAACCTAATATATAATTTAATAATAAATAAGAAACAAGTTTAAATGTGATAACAAAGCTCTTCTTTTCATTGCTCTTATTTGATCTAATACCCGATTCAACAGGTTTATCATTATTATTTGTTATAAATTATTTTACATTAATTTCAAATGTTTTGTACAAATTTCTTTTTTTGATTTTTATCATCATTTAGTAAATTTCATTCTCAATATCAACATCAACATCAATTTCATGATCAGAATTAAGATGCATAAAATCTTGCATCATCGGACCCGGATTACAATTGCTCGTCTTCCAATGAGAACGAAGTGATGACAGTGATATATATGTTTTCTTGCAATTATGACAAGAGTAAGGTCTTTCCTCTGTATGTCCACGACGATGAAGCTTTAAATGAACATGCTGAGTAAATCTAGCGGTACAAAGGTCACAAGTATATGGTTTTTGACCTATTTAAGATATGAATAAATGAACATTATTCAATTATTTATAATTTATTTTTTTCATTTATTTTACAAACCTAAATGTAATCTTTGATGAGTCCTTAAATTCGATGATGAAGAGAATCTTTTTTTACATTCAGTACATTGATGCGGTTTTTCACCTGTTTATTAGAATAGCGAATAAATATATTTCATTAAGAATATAAGAATAACAAAATATTTGAAAACTAACCTGTATGAACTAAATTATGTTTTTGAAGATGTGCTAATTGGGTAAAGCATTTGCCACAACCGTTTACCTCACATTTAAATGGTCTTTCACCATTATGTGTTCTTAGATGAACTTTTAAGTTAGATAATTGACCGAAACTCTTTAAACATATATTACATTCGTAGTGCATTTTTCCATCTTTCTTTTTTAATGGATACGGAAGTGAACGATAACCTCGATTCATATTATTTGGACTAAGCTGCGGATTTGAAGCAATTGAGCTTGGTGGGGATGGAGTACCACAAGTTGAATCAAAAGGCGATTTCGACGGTTCCAAATGTAGGGCTGTAGTTGCACTAGTTGAAAAATTACCATTCGAATGCACAGGTGTTGAAGCAACCAAAGCAAGTGGATGATGTGCTGAATTGGGTCTAGTGGGTGAAGGTAATCTACATGTTGAACCTGAACTTGATGATGGTGAACCAAACGAACTATTTGGAGAACATTGAGAATGTAATTGATTTGCGGTCAATTGTTGATGAAGATTATTAATTACTGAAGATGGTGAGTTTTTGCTTATTGCTGACGATGAAGCAAATAATGAAGCTGCTGAATTTTGATTAGTCAAATTATTGCCATTTAGACCATTGAATTGTAATACTGAATTAGCCGTTGATGCGAGAGGAGGTGATCGTGCAATCGGTTGATTGTAATTGATTTGCAAACCAAAATGAAGTGACGAACTGATCGAGTGTTGTTGCTTTAAATTATCTAAATTGTTTGATGAAGAAATAAAGGAAGATGATTGAGGTGAATGTGATGAAGTTGATAATGATGAACTAGAAGAATGTAAATTATTTTTGAGTAATAACTCACCATTGAAAGAATGATTACTATTATTGCTAGTACTATTATTTTTTGGACTATTATGTTGATTAGATTGTGCGACAGCAGCGGCCACCGTA